>VVHJ01018390.1:1904-41360 GCA_015107715.1 Tylochromis polylepis
CCCCCCCTTGCCTTTCTCTTCTCAGTCGAGAATTATTGAGGTTGCTGTAGAAATAATTAATGAGAGTGGCGATAGCATTTTGAGTGGAAATTTAGGCTCATCTAGTGCCTCAGTATGGAGGCTTTTAAAGGAAGGGGCAAACCCAAGCCCATAAAAAGAATAATCTTATGAAAGCTCATGACATGGAGTTCATGGAATAGTGAGCATATTTCTAAATCATCAAGAAAGAGTTTTGATAAATGTATTTTCAATTTCTCTTAGTGTGGACAACACTGGATATTCCAGCCTGAAAAGTCAGGGTTGTGATAAACCATAGATGTCTACATTTAGCATCATGAGCAAAGAGTATATTCTGACTTCTCCAGTGTGTGTGAAGAGAGGAATAAACCTGACACAACTCTAAAGTGTCTCGCTTTTGAAACATGTTTGTGACTGTCAAATTAGAGCAGATCGTTCTTTGAAAGACACGCCATTTCATGCCCTTGATGCGAATAGACAAGCTGTTTCATAAGAATTGTAGCTCAAATGTCAATGCTGATAGTCTTTCTTCAACACAAATGGAAACATTACTTTTGGCTTTACGGGAATGAATTGTCAAAGTGTCTGCTTGAGTGCATTGCTCTGAATCTCATCAAATTCTTGGCACCGTTTTGTTTCTCCAGAAGAAGACTGTCTACAAAGCATACTGTTTTGGAAGCTCATTACTGATTTTTTAATTTATTTTTTTTTCACAGGGCAAGCAACAGCTTAGTGTCTCCTCTATTGTCTCTGGAATAATGACACAGTTGGCTACCTAGACTCAAAGACAACATTCACCTTCAGCTTGGCTTTGAAGGGACAGACATTTATCTCCATCAGCATTCACAAAGCTCCAGTGCTTATTTATTCAAACATTTCCTTGATTAGGATTACATGAGAGGTCATTCCTCTTTCTATGCCACTTAAAGAAGTGAATTGTTGACATAAAAAGAGGGGAAAAAACAAGTCACATCTATTATCTGTGTTAAGTCACATAAATTCATTGTACTTCATACAGCGCCATATCTGGAGCACTACATGAAATTAAACTGTAAATGTTACTCACTGGCTACTTGATGATTTTCCATTACCAGCAATATTTTGCAAAGTCCAAATCATCTTCCTTTCATTGTAAGCTGCACTCATCCCAGATAAAGAGGTTAACATTCTAGTTTATTAAGTCTTTATGACTAGCATTCATTTGTGGTCTACAGGGATTGTAGCACTTATGTCCAAATGAACTTGCTGTAGGCATAAGCTGTGAGCAAAAATATTTTCTTCCTCCAGCAGCCCAGGTCAAAGAGCTTTCATGTTAATTAATGGAAGAAAAATGCCGTCACTATAGAATAGCATCTGTTCATCTTCTCTGCTAATGTGGTGCAGTGAATAGTAACTTGCAACATCCTAACATAAACTTGCATGCCAAATAGTCAATCCATTACACAATTGCGGGGGCAATTATAACATGGTATGGCTATTATTCTTGACTGACTACTGTGAATGAGGGAATGAAAATACACACACATGTATATATATATATATATACACACACACACACATGTATATATATATATATATATATATATATATATATATATATATATATATTATATTTTTCATTTAAAATAAAACATGAATGAGGTCATCATGAAAGGGGAATATTTCACAGAGCTTCACAAACAAGTGTAAACACAACAAAGTATCAATCATATTCAACTGTGCGGGGAAAAATGTCTCTGGGATGTTTAAGCATTTGGGATTTCTTTAATCAGTGCCCACTCTGGTTCAGGTTTTCTGAAAATCTTTTGAATGCAATAACTTGAGAAGAAGGCGATGTAGGATTTTGAAATTCAAACCATAGGCGCATCTACTAGGAGGCTGAGGGATAGCACTGGGTTCCGCCAACATTTTTTTTATTATGTCACTTCTGATAAAGTTTGCTATATTTGGAAAAAAAGAATGCACTTTTTAAACCTGTCTTTATAAGACAGGTTTATTTCTCTTTATGTGCAGGTAACATCCCACACTGCACTGCAATTTTAGGACAGTGAAGAGAATACTTAAAACCTGAGCTTTGCCAGCCATTCCAGTTTTTTTTCATAAACTTTGATTCTCCTTTCTGCCATTTTATCCAGCACTGATGTAAAGTCACAGCAAAGATGTTTGGCTAGATGTCAAGTTTTGCACACACATCCCTTCACCACCACAATCTGTGGGTCAGGAATAATTGTATTCTCTCAATGAAAGAAATTGACAGAAGGTGAAGGAGAAATATAATTAGTGTGCAAAAAGTTCTCTACCCTCTAATACAGTGACAGCATCTTAAAGTAGACATGCGCACACACACACTCTATATTGCCTCTATATTTATCCAATTACTTCCTACTTCTCACCAGTTATTTTTTCTTTCTTTCACATGCAACCCACTTAGCACTAGCTCTCGGAGAAGGAGACAATCATCCAGACTAGAAACACATTTGGCACCTCCAAGGTGGGAGTGACAGAGTTGGCAACAGAATGTCAACAATTTCAGGTGTAGGTAAAACTCTGCCTCCAGCTAAGTAATTCCTTAAAATGAATGAAATGCTTTTAATTGTAACTGGGGTTGCGCTCCTACCTTAACACAGCCCATTACTAAGGGTGAATGCAGGTGTATCATGTGTAGTGGTGCTTGAAGAAAGGTCACCAGAGACAGGTCACCAGTGGCAGGACAGAGTCCAAGATAAATGAATGGTAAGCAACTGTATCCCCAAGAATGGTGACTAGCACCTTATTTTTTCCATCACCAGTCAAAGAAACAATGCCTTTAGACATGAATGGCTTAAAATCAGAATCTACCTCAGTATCAGGATTCTTGTCAGGCTGAAAGAGCATTTCAGATGGAGAGGCAGTTTTAATAAGGCCTGTTTCTTTTTTCGTTTTGCTTTGTTTTTTCTTCGTATTGCTGTAGAAACAGCAATTAAATGCCCCGGCTCATGGCAATAAAAAACAGTCATGGTTTCTGCTGACCTCATGCACTTTTTTCCCCCCACCCAGTTGTGTTGATTTAGTTTTCCTTTCCTGAACTACTTTCATGCCCAGAGAAACAGAGGCGGAGAGCATGGTATTATAAGTTTAAAGTAAACAGATCTGCTGCTTTGATGAGTGATGTCACCTTTTGCTCATTTAGGCAGATAACTACCTGCTTTGGGAAACATTTTTTTTTAAACTCCTCAAGCAAAATCAGCTCTCCAAGTTCCTCAAGGGTTTTGACTGTACTGGCCTGACACCATTATTCTAGCAACCATTTTTTTTCTTGCGGGCAAACTCTACCAATATCTGGTTTGCAGATTTCCCACAGTTCTTAAATGTTTGCTGATAAGCCTCAGGGACAAGTTCATAAATGTGCAGCACAGTTTTCTTCACAATTTCACAGTTGAAACGATCTTTCGTTGACAAGCTTGTACATACCTCCTCGGTTTTGCCCACACATTATTGCAAAAGTGACCAAAATTCCTTTAGCCAATTTAGTGAACCTGCTGTGCACTCAAAAGCACAGAAATACAAATCAGCTTCAGTTTCAGGAAATGGTGGGACTAATTTTAGGTGCTGCACGTTATCAGAGCCCATAGAAGTAGTGGTCTGTGCACTTGGAAGAACAGAAGCAGGCGTAAAAGTGGCAAGGGACCCTTTCTCTAATTCAAGACCTTTTATATGGAGATTTGTAGCTTACACATCCACTTGCTTAGTGTGCTCCTCCACCTTCTTAAGCAGTGGTCCTTGGTAGATCGCCGCCATCTGAGGGATTGCACACAAACTGAAAAAACAGCCAACCAGACAAAATGTACTTACTAAATGACCATAAAGCAAGAAATCTGAATGCGGCCCATCTAGGGGACAAAACATGAAAAAGGCAGCTATTTCCTCAAGCAGCAATGGGAAACTATTAAAGCAAAATGTTCTATTTATTGTTCAGTAGATCCAATAACACAGAAGTACAAAATATCATCAGGGTGAGCTAAAACCAAACAACAAACGAAACAGAACCATTCACCAAGACAAACTCAGATGACCTGAAAGAAAGAAGGCAAAACAAAAAAAAAATAAAAAATGCAGGGGTTTACCTCAGGAGAAAACAATGACCAATTATATATATATAAAAAAAAAAAGGACAGCCCCCCCATTCCTTTTCTCCTTCTAGACATAAAACATCTACAACAAATTACAGCAATCACTGATGTGGCTGGCTGGGTGAAAGGGGAAGGAAATGATCCTCTGCAGACGGCAGCCATCTTGGCTCGCTTTATAGAGGGCGATCCTTAGGTTGGTGCAAGTCACTTGTAAGCCGTAGTGTCAAATCACAAATCACAGCCGGGCATCGGCACAGTCTGATTAACATGCTTGCTCCCGATATAATAAAGACATCTTCACAAAGGAAAATACGAGTTACACAACATAAAATAAAATGTGACGGCAGTCGTAACACATACATGCACAACATGCACACCAAAAGCATTATTTACCATTTGTCACATGGGAAATAAAGCCATATGGATAACTGTGGATGTTTTTCTGCTTGGTTTTGATGTGAATGACATAGTAAACATATGCATAATAAATTAAAATGCATTTGTGGTTTTGCACAGACCGCTAAACACCAGCAACACCTCATGTCACTGGCTGTGAGAGTTTCTCTTGCGTAAATATTAAACACACTTTCACAGCTCAAAAAAAAAAAAGAGGATACAACCTAATTTTGTGCATTAAGGATGGAGAGCTACCTTTAAGACAAAATCTATATTTTTAAGGAATTGCTCCAATGACATATTTGCTAGCATCAAATTATGCTATGAGTCAGCACAGGTGGTACGTTTGTGTGTGGCTCAAGTGTGTGAGAGCTGAATGGTACTGAAGCCTTGGCCTTGAATACATATAACACCCAATGAAACCCCAGTGCAGCACTGAGGAGGCTGAATTAAAGTGGATTTAAAGGAGGCAGGAGTTGGAAGAGAGTAAGGGTTTATAAGTCTGATTGCCTTGCCCACAACTCATAATGAGACGCATTACAGAGCTGATGTTGTAAGATTAGGGTGACTTAAGAGACATGAGCCGTCTTATAGATTAGAATAGAGGTAGAGAGAAAATGGGAGGGGGGGCATGGAGGGAGAAAAGGAAGAATTGGCCAGTGATGTAAGGAGGAGGCAGAGACGGAAGTAGAGAAATGCAAATGCGAATGATGAAGGGAAGAAGGGAGCCAAAAATGTTTTGCAGATATTGACACAGGGGGAGACAGTGAGAATGGACAATAAAACAGACAAAGAAAATATCTGACTTCCTGTCAGTTTATGAAAACTGCAGAGCAGCTCTCAGTTATTAAAACACTGACAGCCAGTGACAATGATATAGCTCAATATAGCCCACCTCCACCTTGACTGGAATTCAAAACGGGCCGGGATGTCGTGTAGAACACAGACAGGCGTTTATGTTGTGCTACTATACAAAACTGCCAGTCGTCCAGAGAAATCGTCCAGCCATTTCCCGCAGCCCACTTGTCTGATTTGATAGGCTCTCATATTTGGATGGTTACCAGCATCTGGCCGAAATGTGAAATTCTGACTTGGCTCTTAAAAAAATAAATAAATACAAATTGTGAATTTTACTGTTTGTAAAGTTTCACAACTTTAATGTTATTTTGTTGTTCCTTTATTGATTTCTTGCAGGTTGCTTGCTTGCTACTTTAAAAGCTTATGGATTGATTATAATCTATACTGTCTCTTTAAGCATTTTTTTTGCATGCCTATTACTGACTGTTATTGATTGATTGCATTATTGTTAATTGACTTGTATTTAACCAATGCACTTAAATGTTCTGAAGCTTTGTTAGACACATTCATTTTCCTGCAAGAAGACATTGTCCACAACTAAAACCGTAGAGCCCCAATCTAAAAAAGTTGGGCTGTAAAGCAGAAAGAAATGACTTGCATATACTTCATAAACCCCCATTTTATTCACAACAGGACATACAAAGCATATTAAATGTTTAAACTGAGTGAGGCATGTTTTATAGAGTGCTTTAACTGCTCAATTAGGGTAGAAAAGCGGTATATAAGAACCAGTCCATTTATCATTTACTATTTTTGGAAAACATGGATTCCATATCCCACTATTAATTCTCATATCAAAAACCTGCATCTTTGATGTATGAGGGTATATTAGTGCTTGTGGAACTGGAATCAAAAATGAAGCAAAACTAGGATACAGAAGACCCAGGACTGTTGAGCAGATAGAATCATGTCAGAAAAGGACAGGACAAAATATGACCGCAGTCGTAACACATACAGCATGTGGAGTTTTTACTTTCTGTTGTTTATAAAACAGAAAATAGGTCACCAGTTAAATTTTTTTTCTTTTAATTTGGGGTTTTACTTGTCAAGTCAAGTCAGTTTATTTAGTTAGGACATTTAAACAGAAGAAACAGAAATAAAAAAAGTTCTGAACAAGTGTAATTATCTAAGAAAAAATAAATGATTTCATGATTCAAGAAAAAAAACAATATTAATGATAATTTAACAAATATAACATTTTGTAATAATATAAAAATTATGATAAAAAAATTGTAATACAAGAGTAAAATAATAATAGTAAGATGTGAGATGTGATGGAAAAATAGCACAGTAAGCTAAAATTAATTAAAAGCTGAGAAACCTAATGTTTTCATTCACAGAGTTTCAGAGATGTTCCTTGTAAAAGCCAATCAGGAACAGAGTCACTATTGTTTTGTATTTTCTAATTACTTTTCATTTCCATTTCATTTTGACTTTTTGTTTTTACTTCAGTTTAGTTCAGTTAGTTTCCAGGGTGGATTTTATTATTTCATTTGACCTTTTATTGTTGGAAAATGTTTGAGTTTATTTTTTTTTTATCCATCCATCCATCGTTTTTAATTATTATTGTATGGAGGCCATATGCCAGAGGCACGATTTTGGCAAATCAGTAGAGGTATAACAATAACAACATGACTGTAGAAATCCAGTTTCCAAAGTCCAAACTTTTTTACTAAAATGTTACTATTTTTACTAAATCTAAGGATATTTCTCCCATATCTTTATTTTATTTTAGTTAGTTTTTTGAGTTCAAAAAATCATTTGAGTTACTTTAGTTAGTTAGTTAAAGTAACTAACAAATTTAAAAACTAGAACTTTTGTAGTTTAGTTTTAGTTAACTACACTTAACTATAATGGTTATATATTAGTTAACTATAATAATCTTTATTGGGAATTACTGGAAGCTGCTGATCAATGGACCTAAGGGAGCAGCATGGGATAGATAACCTGGAGACAGCCCATTCAAGCAGTTATATGAGAGCAACAATATTTTGAAATTGATCCTGTATTTCACAGGAAGCCTGTGCAACAATTTACGAATATGATGAAATATGATCACGCCTCCATGTACCTGTGAGGAATCTAGCAGCATTATTTTGAATCGGGTTCATCTGTGATAGCAGTGTTTTGCTCAGTTCAACATAACGAACTGCAGAAATCCACTATAGATGTAATAAAAGCACGAAGAACTTTCTCTAGGGCATTGATAGAAGGAAAGAAATGTTTAACTTTAGTTAAGCCTTAATGGAAGAAAGCAGGCTTTCTGGCTTATAAAAACTGATTTGATCCAAGAGTCAAATTTAAGAAGGGAATCAAAGATAACACCAAGATTTTTTTTTTTTTTTTTATACCTGAGGTTTAAAATATGCTGCCAAGAGCTCAAGATCTGAATGGGGTAATGGAAAACATCACTGTTACTGTTGTTTTTTTTGTTTTTTTGTTTTTTTTAATGTCTTATAAGAAACATTTTTCAGCTGTTCAGGTCAGTAACATGGCTGAGTAGAAAAATAGCATCTTAGAGATAGAAAGTTCCTCAGAAATAAAGATGGGCAGGGGTTCAATCTCGGAAGAACTACGTCTACAAATTGTGAAACAATTTCAAAATAATATTTCTCATGTAAAATTGTGAAGACTTTGAATGTCTCATTATCTACAGAACATGATATCATCAAAAGATCTCATGAACACTTCCAGAAATCCCTGTCTGTGAACACAGTTCACAGTGCCATCAACAAATCCAGGTTACAGCTCTATCATGCAAAGAAGAAGCCATATGTGAACATGATTCAAAAACATAAAGCACGAACCAGAAAAAACAGATTCAGATGAGCCCATTACCATTCCTTCTTAGAAAATCAGGTTTTTTTTAGTTGTTGTTGTTCTTTTTTTGTTGTTGTTTTTTTTTTTTTTAACTGCAAGGTAGTCCAAATGCCATTTAAAGATCCCATATCGATGTGAATTACGGTCCAGTTTATCCTTTTCACTACAAATAAATTCTCCTTGTCCAAGACATTCTTTGTAATTTCTCATGTTTCAACTATACACTGCATGGATATTATTACAGCTGACCTCTACCATGCATTTAAGAATGAATTCTCTCTCAAGGACAATGTGCTATCAATGAGCAACCTTTGATAAATGGGCCGTGGACTGCTGTGATTCACTGGGGGCTCTGTGGAAAAACAGACTTTACTGTGTAACATGGTTTAAAATCCATAAGAGTGGCCGACCTTCTGTATGACATCCACAGCGTCTTCATCATTGCAGCACTGTGTGGGTTGGGTGTTGTATGGTTATGAATCCTAGTGCTGTTGGTGTGTTTTTTTTTTGTGGGTTTATAAACAGACCTACAGCTCAGTGTTATAGAGTTAGTCGCAATAGCTCCTGATTAAGTTCTTTTCATTTCAGTTTACTGACAAATCTACACAAGAGCCACACAAAGTCCAAATATACAAAACAACTGTCTTTATATTTGTGTCGCACATTAAATTGATAATAAAATAAAGTAAAAAAGCAGTGTGATATTCCCTCTGTGAGATATTGTAAGTGAAGCAAGAATGTGACCTAATATTTTGAATGACACATTTATAGGACAATGCATCCCAATTCTGCACCATCACATGAGGTCATCAGGCTAGGTGTAGGAAAATATTGCACCATTTCTGAACATATTAAGCTAAGTGACAAATTACAGGGGCTTTTGCAGGTGACAGCAGAAACTCTCCTCAGAAGACAGGTTGCAACACTGCCTGAAGCAGAATTTATGGAAATGCAGTGTGACAGAAGTCTGTTGTCAAATATAAAGAGGAAAATAACTGAAGTATCAGGCTTTTCGTTACAATATTGCAGTGAGTATGTTAGACGATCCTCATAGTTTTGTGATTGAAGTTTTCTATCATGCTTCATCTAATTTGTTTTTTCAGCAAACTGCTATAGCACCATAGCCACCATTAGTGTCAGATGGTATCACTGCTGAAGCTAATCAGGCTACACTGAGCAATATTTGGCAGTTAGCTGTTTCCTGTAGTGGCAGGCAGCATTTTCATTATTCACTAGGACAACATTCTCCTGCAGAGTGGGTGGTGTCACTGGTTTTTTTGTTGTTGTTTTTTTAAATAATGCTGCTGGCTTGCTGTCTATCTTTCCCACTGACAGCACATTTATATTATAATACAACCGCACTGCTGAAATAATGTGTGTGCAAAGCATCTGATACTAATGATGAGGAAATGTGAGTTTTAAATATATTTTTAATAATAATGGATTATGGACGGTTTGTTTCACAAGTTTTCAGTCCATGTCTCAAGTAATGGTTTACACTGTTGCCATGAAGTGCCGTAATGCAGTACTTTCCCACAGTGCTTTTTTTTTTTTTGTTTGTTTTGTTGCTTTGTTGTTTATGAAGGCAACTTAAGGCTACACAGGTTTTTATATTATCTTCTGCGTTAAGCACATTCTGTTTACGTATAATGACATGTTCAATAAAAATAAAATTGCTTTTGTCATCCTTTCTTGCACATAATTATAGCCCAAAAACATCAAAATCAAACAGACAAATTAGCAAAATCGCAAATTATTTGGTGCTGATATGAATATATAAAAATTCCCCTTTTGAGGAGGTATGGACAGTTTTTTGCTTTTTAGATGCTTTCTGTTTCCTTTTTGTAGTCAACAGTACAGTCTGTTTCTTATTTTAAATTTGATTTAGTATGTTTGGATATTTTTTGTGGTGCTTAAAAAAAACACACAAAAAAAAAACAACCCACATTTCTAAAAGTCAGCTACTTCGTGTTTACTGTAGCCCCTGTTTTTAACAGGCTGTAATCAGACTGACTGGGAAAGGCTGAATTTGAACCGTGTGATTGAGAATAACAACATGTCAGCCTCCCAGCTGCTGCTCACAGGGTCACCTATGGAGTCCTATTTGTATTCCCAGAAACGGGGCATATATTAAGATAGGCTTTGGGAGTTTTATGGCAGAAATTCAGTGTTGAAGGACACTTTTTTTTGTTGTTGTTTCCATTCAATGTTAGACATCAGCAGCAGCAAACAATGGAAATAATAGGCAGGAGAGTTGAGAAACAATGCGTGGCTGGTCGTAATCTTACTCATTCTCAGAGAAAACCTCAGCACCACACTGGTTTACCTTTGTTTTATTTGTTAACAGCACTTTGACGGAAACCTCAAAGCATATACAAATATTACTTACTGATACATTAAAACACCAAAGAGAAGGTTGTCTCTCTTTTTTTCTTTTTTTTGCCAACACCACTGCTTTAATGTTGAGACTACTGTAGATTTTAATTTTTGCCATTATCTGAGCAGGCTGTCTCATGGGTGGGAGTTCTTTGTGTCCATTTTTGTTAGTCATCTCCAGGAGAATTTCAGTTTTTTGTGTTTGCTCTTTCTTAGATATCTAGAAAGATGCATACAACAAACATACACATGTGTGGACTAAGGCTATCGCTGTTTACCTGTTTCTGTGACCCATGTCAAGTGGCACTACAACCAACAGAGGTGACAGACTCATGTGTTTTAATGACCAGCAGTCAAAACACTATTTAGATTTATTACTCATAAGCTGTCAAACAAGCTGAGGTTTACAGCACTCAGAATGATCAAAATACTGAAGTGACAGGCAACACGTTAGTCTATTATATTCTGTATTGAAATGCAGAACAAATAGAATTAATTGTCACAGTAGCTCCAAAGTGCCGTGGTTTACATGTTTGCCTAACAAGTGAAAGCTCCCAGATTTAATCCTGGGAGGAGACACAAATCCCTCTGGGATTGTGTCAAGAAGAGCATCTAGTGTTAAAAAAAAAAAAAATCAGCCAAATCAAACATGCAGAGCTACCTCCTGTGGCGACTCCATGTGAATAAGGGAGCAGCCCAAAGTATCTTCTTCTTTCACAGAAAATTCAGAAGCTACATTTAAAATACTTTAAATTATTAATCACCTCGTCTTAAAAACAGCCAAGCACACATAGAGTATTCACTAGTTTGTTTGGGGTTTTTTTACCGTTCCCTCCCTTGAAGTTGTACACAGCAAGACCACCTCACGTGGCATCTGTCGCCTAGGTCCACATAATCCCCCCCGTGTTTGAAGCACTATTACAAGAGCCAGAGTTCACTGTCCAAAGGCTTTTAATTGTGTTAGGAAACTGTAGGCCTTTTTTTTTTTTGGACAACAGGGGTTCTGACAATACAGCTCTGATTGTGGTTTTGGACAAACAATAGTGCTGTGATTTGAGCCACTTGGCCTGTGATTGCTGCCACAGCAGACTTTGACTTCTGGCAGCGGGTGGTGTCAACACCCTCCTCATGTACCACTCCATACTAAGGCTGGTTGTGTTTATCTTTGGGTGGATGGGCGTTTACGTTTTTGTTATTCTCTCAAACTCTTTCCTTCTTTCCACCAAATATATTTGTTGCTCCTTTTATTTTTGATCCAAACAGAGTCTGAAAATCCAAAGTTCTCAAGTTCTTTTTGCTTCTTTATTGGTATTTATCTTCATACTTTGGGCCAACTTTTGTATTCAGAACTGCCTTATTTTTCATGGCACAGATCCAACAAGGTCTTGGAAATGTGACTAATTAGTCATATTGACATGATAGCATCACATACTTCATGCATCTCCATTAAGAAAAGCATCTGTTTCACCAAACACCAATGGTAATCTGCTGGATTGAGATCTGGTAACTTTGGAGGCCATTTGAGTATTGTCACATTCAAGGAACCAGTTTGAGATGATGTGAGCATTGTAACATGGTGTGCTCTCCTCTTAAAAGCAGCTATCACAACATGAGTACACTGTGATCATAAAGGGATGGACATGATCTGCAACAGTGCTCAAGTAGCCTATGGCATTTAAACAATACTCGGTGCTACGGGATCCAAAGTCTGCCAAGGAAATATCCCCCACGCCATTACACCCTGTTCTAGCCTAAACCGCTGATCCAGTACAGGATGGATCCATGCTTACATGTTGCCACAGAAACTTCTCACCCTGTAATCCAAATAGCAGGCAATCTTCTATTGTCGAGTTTCCTGTTCTTAGCTTTCCGGAGTGACACCCGGTGTGGTCTTCACCTGCTATAGCTCATCTGCTTCAAAGTTTGACATATTTTGCACTGTGTTCTTCTGCATACCTTGGTTGTTATGTGTGGTGAGTGCTGCTGTTGCCTTCCTATCAGCTCAAAGCAGGCCATTCTCTTCTGACTTCTGGCTTCAGCCGGGCATTTTCGTTCAGAGAACTGTTGCACTGGATCACTGGATATTTTCCCTTTTTCACACCATTCTCTGTACACCCTAGAGATGGTTGTGAGGGAAGGTCCCAGCAGATCAGCAGTTCCTGAAATACTCAGAGCAGTCAGTTTCCCACCAACAATCATATCACGTTCTAAGTCACTGAAATCACCATTCTACTGCTCAGTTTGAAGTTCAGCAGGTCAGACATACATACAGGTCATGTCTACATGTTTAAATGCACTGAGTTGCAGCCATATGATTTATATTTGTTTTAACAAGCAGTTGAACCAGTTTACATAACAAAGTCGCCAGTGAGTGTATCAGGTTTTTATTAGTGATGGGTAATAACAGTGATACTGCAGTGTATTGATGGATCATACAAGGTACTTTGGGAAGAATCTGCAACATCTGATTAAAGACAATGCACAGATTAAAAATAATGTTTTAAAAGAAAGCACACTCAGCAGTTGCCTCACTAAGTAATGAGTTCCTGGAATTTGATCAACAACCATATTAACCTCCCACGGATCCTATTAAACTCAAGTTGCATTCCAAAGCTATAAAACTATATTTGTAACTTTTGAGGAAATTGAACTCTCAGACCACCACTTTAACTACAGCAATGTAAAGGACACGCATTCTGTTGAGGTCACAGTATACACTGGTTGATATAATTGGTGTGAAAGTTTTGGGTCAGAAGCCGACAGATGAGAGACAGCCAGGAGTGAGCGCTCACTATGTGGTCCTCACCGGCCACTCCACACTGACTCCACCTGAAGCAGGTGGTGTGACCCGAACACTTGATACACACTCAGCCAGACAGATTGAAAGATGACTATTGGCTTTCTTTGTCATTATGAAAACCGGCCAGTATGAAAACACACACACATGCACACACACAGACACACATGCACGCAACCAATGGCATTCTATCAGGGACAAAATATCCTATCTCACACCTAACAGCTGCCCCTTTGCCCCCCCCCATCGAGCACCTTGTTTTTTCAGCCATTTATAATCTGTTATACACTATAAGTGGAGGTTGGAGTACAAATTTCAAACTGTTGAGTCCATAATGGAGGCTTTTTTTTTTTTTAATGTAACCCACTTGATCTTAGCTGCAGCTAAAATATGTTTGCTAGCATTTGCCTTCTCATGGCACAAATAGAAATTTGATCAGTTCAAATTCTCTCTTTCAGAAAGATAAATTAAAAGAAAAGGAGGAAGATGCCTCTTGGTTCAGCAAAAGTGATTATCAAAGAGAGTTTAATTAAAGTTGGACATTTTAAGCATGGGGGAAAAAAAAGACAGATTCATCATCAGTCAATTAGCTGGCAGTGGGAGCTCGGGCATAGAACAGACAGAGCATGTGAATCTTCCATCTCATTTGTTTTACAGAATTCCCTGCACCTCAGCAATCTGGCAAAATGAATTTTAGTTCATGTCCGCTTTCATTTTTAACATGTTTTTTTATACAGGGTGTATCGAAAAGAATCGTTCACTTTCAAAAGGCTAAAATTTTTCAAGTAATGGATATAGAAGCTTGCAGTGAATTTTAAAATACGGGACTGACTAAAAGGTTTTACAAAAAACAATTTACAATGTTCGCAAGTATGTGAAACTCATGAATATCCTCTTTCTAACAGTATGTGTTTCAGTCATTACAATCTCAATGCATTTTCACAGTAATGAATATCTTTAAACCTATGTGCACTTAACAGCCACAACCTGTTCGACTGCTAATTAACCCAAATATCTAATCCACCAATCTCATGGCAGCAATTCATGTACAGAAGCCATGGTCAAGATTACCATGCTGATGTTCTAAACAAGCATCAAAATGGAGAACGCAGGTGTTTTCAGTCATTCTCTATAATACCTTGTTGATGTCAGAGGAGACAGCTTTGAGCTCATAGAAAGACAGCAGTAATAAAAATAATCACTTGTCACACTTTGAGGCCCTTAGTGCTGAGTAAGAAATGTTTAAATCCCACAGGCTACCTGATTATTATTGAAGACCATGTTCATCATTTAAGCCACAGTCTGCCCTTCTTCTTCCAACAGGATAATGTGCCGTGTCACAAAACTCAAATCATCTGGTTCCTTTGAACATAACGATGAGTTCAGCGAACGTATCGTTATGTTAATCACAAGATCTAAATCCAATGCCTTTAGAGTGCCGCTATGGACCAAAATCTGTAAGGAATGTTTTTTCCAACCTTGTTGACTCTATGCCAAGATGACTTAATGATAATGATAAAAAATAATAATAATGTGCAACTTTGATGCTGTCCTGTCAGTGCAATGTTTTGGTGATAAGGCTTTGGTTTTTTTATTTTCTATTTCGAGGAAAAACTGAAAATCAAACTTGCAAGCTTTAGGAATTAATCAAGCAAAAATGACAATATGAACAATGTATTATGCACGGGGTTAAGTGAATGATAAAACTGCACGTAGAAAGCTTGTGTGGGTGGTCCGAAGGATAAGGACAGAGAAGTGGTGGAGAGAGAGGGGAGTTAAGGTAGCAACATTTCACTGGAGGAGGAGGAGGTGATGGCAGGAAGGTGAAGTGGCCTTCTTCTGTTGGCAAGGTTGAAGAGGGAAGTAGAAGAGCAGGAAAGGGCTAGATGTGGGAAGGAGAGCATGCTCACTACCTGATTCAATTAATACCACATGCAGTAAACAAAGACTGCTGACTGGCCATAGATTTAGCAACATATCACTTTTGACTTTTATTTTATTTTTATTTTTTTTCACAGTTTAAGTTCTTACAATAGATTTAAGACATTGCGAATGAGGACAGATGCAGGAGGGAAGTAACTGACGAGGCATTTAATTATCATATATTTGCTGTAGAATTGATAAAATAATATGTTAGTCCTCGATTACCGTACATCAGTCAAATACCTTGCAGGAAATATGCTGACACACTATGCTGAAATTTTTGGTCCCTATGGAAACTGCAATACTCTCCACCATGATTTATCACTTAATGGCCAAATGTGCTGGAGTTGAGCTCTTGTTGGTAATAACTACAGTAAGTTTAAAATCTTTGAACATACCAATAATACATCAGTGATTTGCCAAATGAAACAGTCTGGAGAAACACAGGGCATACTGTAAATTTTTGAAAATGTATGAATATGTTCATCATTTTCCAGCCTGAAACAGAAAACAGTTCCTGAATATTATGTCTTCATCTCTTTACAAGTGTAATGAAAGCCAAAATAAGGCTGCCTCACAAGAAAGGGGGCCCAATGCTACCTAATGCAGGATGTATAATGGACCTTACTAAGGCTCTTATTGTGTATCTGCATGGTGGGGTCTGCATTACTTTGGTGATAGTGATAGAAAAATATAGCTTTACCAGGGAATAAGATTTTGAAAGGAGTAGTGAGAACGCAATGTTGAAAACTCCCTTCATCTTGAGATTTTCATATTGCCTCAAGCCAGGCTCATTCAGCTCATCAAAACAGAAGAGAGGGAGAATGTTTAGAGTCTGTCTTTCTTCATTTGATTAGGTTGTTCTCAGTGGCTAAATTTATCCGTAGTGTTCTGGACACTTGTTGTGGATAACTGCGTTGATTGCACAGATGATGTTCTTTTATCCATAAACATTTGGCCAATGATAGCTATTATTACGATCCTGAGAAGGGAAAGGAGGACAGTGCTGATCTTTCTATATAATTTTATAGAATTTAAGTTGGGAGGGAGTGGAGAAAAGGCATGTTGGTATCAAAATCGAGCCACTGCTTTACTTTATGTTGTTGTCCTCGGTAACAGTCAGACAAATATTACGCTCCATAGGCAAGGGAAACTTGCAACAATTATTTGGTCAGTTAACTCTGATTAGACTGGGCTAGAATAATAAATGGATGCACTGCTATCAGCAGCAACCTTTGTTGTTGCAAGTAAGTATTGGACCCTTGTATAAGAGCTTTAAAAAAAAAAACAAATCTCTATTTGCTTTGTCCACCTGTTGTGACTGAATGGAATAAGTGATTACTGATGCTTTGGAAGGAAACACTAAACTAAAGAAATTACTTGTCACATTTGGAAAAGTTTGCAGTAGCTTAGAAATTCTTTCTAGCGTGTGGTTTATGCATGTCATCAACATCCAAGGGACTACAGATCAGAATTACTCTGGCCCATTTTAATATGTATTGTCCTTCTATAATAAAATATCTTGTGAAAGGAATATTAACTAAACAGTTCTCTAGTGTAGTTTTGGTGTGTACGCCTAACTTTAAAAAAAAAGGTGCAAGTAATCATTTCAAAATTATAATTATGGGCAAAAATAATTACGTCTTAAAATTAGGTAAACACAACCTCAGAAGAACAACAACACATGCCATATAACACAACCCATACGACCCTGTTATTATTTATTTCCCAAAAACAAAGCCAAAATGCAGAAGCCGTGTGTGAAGGAACTAAGTACATACCCTCTTGATTCCTTTGGAAGCAATCAGTAAGTAGCAGCTAGGTGCTGGTAATCAAATGCATTTGATTAATTGATCATCAGAAAATGTGACTGAGGTTTTTGGCTGGCCTGGCTCATTCACGATTGTAATGCCACAATTCCAAGCAGGAGGCACATCAGAAATGATCTACATTGAATCTGGTAAGGATTTTAACGCCATTTCCAAACAATTTGATCGTTGTCAACAATTTCATCATTTTAGAGTATGAACATTTTTTGCACATGGAAAAGACACAAAAATTGTGCATGTCTTCATGCGCCATTCTCCCTAGAAGTAGACATCTAAGCAAATTCATCTTAAGACAAAACCACACAATGTTTAGAGAAACTGCAGAAAACCCAAGGGCTACATATCAGACTTTGCAGACCTTTGTTAATATTTTACGTTAAAGTTGAGAGAAAAAAAAAGACTGAACAAGTGTGGCTTGTCTGAATGAAGGCTCTTCTCTCTAAAATGAACATGGCTGTACAGTTTAGGTTTTTCAAAGTTGCATCTAAAATTTGGTTTCGTCTGTCCAAAGGCCAGGTTGAGGAGTGTAGGGGTGATTATTTGGACTTGTTTTGCAGCCATGGCACCAGGGCACCTTCCAGTCATTAAATTGATCACAAGCTCCTCTGTAAATCGAATGTCAATCAAATGTGGATCAAATGTGAGCTGGTAGTCTAACCGCCTTGCAAAACCATCTAGCTGATGATCTGAGGAATTTGGAGGAAGCTGAAGAATTTGAAGGTAGTTCTCTTTCATTATTCCATCTACTACGTGCAATGTACCAATAAACCACTGGCAGCAAAACAGCCCCAGATGCATGATGCTACCGCCACCATGCTTGACATTGTATAGGTTTTAAAAGTCTCACCTTTACTCATCCAAACCTACCCCGTGTCAAAATGGCCAAACAAGTCGATCTTTGACTCATCTGTCCATAAAACCTTTCCTTGTGCTGGCATTGCTTGTCCGTGCAGGCAGCTACAAATTTCAGTCACGCTTGAAGATGTCAGTTTTGGAGCAGGGACTTGTTTCCTCGTCGGCTCTTTCTCAATGCATGGTGATGTAAAACTCACTTCACTGTAGATAGGGAAAAAAAACAAACAAAAAAAACAAAAACGGAGTATTAGTCAATCCAATGAGTGCTGCTAAACAAATCCTTTTTTTTCTGAGAAATTACCAGCTAGTTAATCATGATTGCTAGCAAGAAGTTTGACTTTGGCCTTTTAACTGAAGTTAAAATACATTGTAGAACATTCAGCAGTACTTATTAAAAGATTTAAGTCAGTGTATGTATAACTATATCTATGAGCCCATATGTATAAGCCTGTCCCTGTGTAGATTAGAAAATCCCAAATAAATTCACACTTGTGCACCCTATTCTTGTTTTTAAAGTCATTAATGCATACTGTACAATCCTTCCAGCCTGGAAAAACAACAGTTCAAGGGAATTATTAAAAAACCCAGAATTTCCTTGACATTCATCCCCATGATGAGTGTGTGTAAACATCTGACCACAACTGTACTTAAAACTTCAATAGATATTATAGATATTATTGTAGAATAATACAGCTTATCTGACACAGCAGGGTCTGGTCATGGATCACAAATCGGTCGAGTCTTAAACAAAGCTAAAAATTGTGCATTAATCACATTATATTAACTTAGTAAAATAAAGGCCAGACTCTGAAGCTCCTCCTATTGTGCAATTTGCTTTTTTTTCATGAATATGCGTGTATGCATGCATGATTGAGCATGTTATTAATTACATTCACCATAACAAAAAACCGTAGCGCTTCCAGAGAGGGCGAGCACAGTTGGTAGTTGGGCAAAGTATGTGTTTTCAAGATGTTGCAGTGCTTCATTAAAGTAAGGGTTTGAAAAGGGATGCCATTTGTTGTTTCAGGACAAACACTGTGAAAGGAAGATGCTTTTGGTGTTTGAGTTTGTGCGTGTATGTGCACACGTGTTCAGTTGTCATTTTGAGTTCATTTGTATGCTGTCTTGCTTTTTGTACATGCAGCTACTTTTGCAAACCTCCTCATTGCCCTCCGTGTCTGCCCATTCAGCTCATTAGGGCTAAGGGCACATCTCGACTCTGTCATCGTCATGGCAACATTGGAATTAAACTATTCAGGGTGTATTTGGCTATTTCAGTGCCTTCGTCTCGCAGGTACTTATAAAATCATGTGGAATATGCATTTGTACCTATTGGTGCTCAGCAGAAAAAGATTTGCATGTGTATCTATGCAAGGCTATGCATGCATGGCCACATATCTGCACAAAGAAGCACATGTGGAAAGAGGGTCTCTAAAGATGGCAATCCAAATTGATGTGACCTGTGTCTGGCCCCCTAGCTAGTATTTTACCTTGAAACCCTAATAAAAGTCTGTCTACAGCAGTAGCTAAGCTACTTTTCACATGATGGGATGAGAGCAAAGTGGAGCACTAATTTGTATGCACAGAAACATTCTAGCTGTCACAGGGTGGGTTTACCCAGGAGATTAAGAACCCGTAGAGACTTTAGTGTCAGAAAGAGATCATGTTTTGGTCTTGGTGATCAGCACTAGCAGCCACATGACAGTGTGATAAACAGGAGACTCAGATGGCACACCGTGGTTGATTTAAATGCCCCCACACATTCACCTCACTATTAACAGGGCTGGAGCTACTTTAAAGGATGCACTTTCAATGCATGACGAAATATCTCTGTTAGGACAGGCAGAGGGAGGGAGATTAGTAATATACAGCTATTTATAAAGGAGAGAGGGCTGATTTAGCATTGTGACCAAGAAATGTACATAAAAAATCAAAGATTTCTAGATAGATATGCTGAGTACACATGTATATGTGTAATGTATACGCTCAAAAAAAAATGAAAGTCACCCAACTTATTTTCCAATGTCGCTTTGTGGCAGATATGCATGTGTAAAATGGGAATGTGCACACCCTGCTTGCCCCTTCTAGTATTTAGTTTAGCTCAATGATTTGTTTGCTTGTCAGTACACTGGCCCTGTTGTAAAAGACAATATTCTCAGTGTGGATGTTTTCAGCCAAGTTGGCTTTTACTACATTATTGGTGGTATTATTCAACCTGGTTTGCCAACCTTCCTTTAGGCTTCTCATGGGGAGACATGATATGGGTTTTAAAACACTAGCTTTGTTTTTACAGCCAGAGGGCAATGCACACAATAATTCTAATCTGCTTTTTGAACTGAATAAAAATCATTAGCTTGAGAACAGATTTGCCTTCAAATGAAAACAGTCTTCTGTGTTAACAAGTAGCTGATATTCTTTGACTTGGCTCTTTGGGATGCTTTCAGTAGGTCTTATCCATATAAGATAACTTCTCACAGACACGGTTTTGTTTTCACAAATAGGATTCATTGTCCACTGGTTTTTTTTTTCTCTCCATTTCTGTTAGTCGGGGAGGAACAACAAACAGCCAGTAAACTAGGACTTCAAGGCTATTGGATCTGGCAATGCCTGCAAGGAAAATGTATGCAGTTTATTTTGACTAGATCCTTTGCTAACTGCTTTGCATCTGATGCTAACTGGTACACGGACTAAGAGTCCTGGCACATGACTTCACAGATATTTTAGATGTAGATAAATAAACTGAGACAGAGGCATATCAGCTCTGTGATGAGGGGGGGGGACATAATGTATCTGAACTTAATCAACAATCAACATTAATGTTAACGCTGCTCAGTTTATTCAAATTAATCATCAAGGACAGGGCACCCCCCTCCATGCCAGAAGAGCGGAGAATTTTTCTCTGCAGCACCTTGGCAAGGAAATTGATGATGAATTACTTCGTTTATCAAGTCACCCCCATTAACAAGCCTGCTGACAGCCCTGTCTCCATCCCAGAGATATTTTCTTTGGCTTCAGTGGATCGCAATTTGGATCCTGAAGATTTTTTTTTTCCTGTTTGTCATCTGACTGAAAAGTGAAACTGCAACAAGCACCAGTAGTAATGGCTCGGTGTGATGCTGAAACCTAATGCATTTCACTTAACATCTCACTAGCTAGATAAGTGGATGAGTAGCAGCGGAAGGAGCAGTTATGTTGAAGTGAGGAAGGAAGAGCGTGCATAAATCCCAGGGTATCTTCCCTAGCAGCTCAGGATAAACACAGATTAATGTTGTTCGACCGACACATCAGAGAGGATGTGTGCTTAGATAAACAAGATGTACCGAGGATATTGAAGCCCTGCTCAGAAAGATTCCTATCAAACTTTCTCGCCTGTAATTTGGAATCAGTGCAATCTTTTCCTGATGAAAAATAATACCAATAATAATAATGATAATAATAGGAAAGACATCTCTCCCAATACTAAAAGCTTGAGCAAGAGAAGCTCTAAAGCACCAATAAATACAAGTTAAAAGCTCAGCAAAAGCAACAAGGGCAAGGGTTTCTTTAAACTACCTTTAATTCAACTGAGCAAAGGTAAAGTAGTTTGGCTTAGTTCAGCAAAGATGGGCCTAACTTTTCAGGCTATAGATTGAAGCTAAATGAAAAACACTGGAGATTCATTAACCACCACCCTTCCATGAGAGATGGATGGCTGAGAATGGCAAAAAAGGTAAAGAAAATAAAAGAAGCAATCAGATGAAAGGGTGAACCAAGGCTGTGGCAGAGGAAAAAAAAATAGAGCACATTTCTTGTGTAGGCCATTCATCATATGCAGCTGGAATAGGAGGGGGAGAATGAATGGCGGTGTGAAGGGGAGAGACGAGAGAGCGGTAGGGGCTGGGGACTGATGAACAGTTGGCCTATCCCATCATGGATGCCTTCTAACCTGTGCTACAAAAAGGGGCATCCATCACACAGGCAGGCGGTAGTGCTTTACACAAGTGCACGGGCATAGCAACACACTGCTCACATGCTGGGCTCACACTCGCAAAGGGCACAGTGATCACAGCTAGAGGCTATTGTGCATCGCCTAGCAAACTCTATTACACTGTGAAGTGTGGAGATGTTCCATGCACCATTTTTTTAAAGGTGCAGGTATGGTGCAGGATTGTATTGCTTTCATTAACATTTTTATCAGTCGGTGTGTTTTGTTCTACTAAAAAGTACTAAAAAAAAAAAAAGGTGTATTTTTTTTTTTTTTGTCTCAGTGTCTCTGATCTGTTAGCTCCTTTTGTTACTAGAACATGAAATGGAAATACTGGTTCTCCTGTTTTTTGCTACATGCTTTCTAATGTAACAGCAAAATTTTATACAGCTTTGAGTCACGAACAAAATGTGGTTCGTCCATAATGATATCAAAAGCAGCACAGCAAACGTTTGTGCCACTGCAAAGTAGGCGATGCTTAAATCCTGGCAACATGGTGATTACCCCTCCTGAATGTGAAGTTCAATTACAGTTGCTGCCACTGTTTTTCAGTCAGCAGTGGTTAAGACAATTTATACAACACTAATTTGAGGTGACCTAGACCTCATTTAAATTGAACACAATAGCGTGGTTTGTTTGCCTTGATGAGCTAATCCTTGACTGGAGTGATTGCATTAAAACACATTGTTTTTTGTTCATACTTTTTTTTTTTTTATCAATGCTGCTGTGACTGAGTGTTAACATGTCTATGAGGACAAACAACACAGGTTGTGTTTGTTTCCTAATTTGTGAATATTTGCATGCGATTACTGTGCGGAAGAAGTGGTTTGAAGGCTAGCAAACGGTCACGCTTCCTGGGTGTGTTAGTGTGTCCGTATGTCCACATGCACACACACACACACACACACACACACACAAAAACAAACATACATAACAGCTTATATGTCTGCATTTTCTGTTTCAGTGCAGGATTCACATCCTCTGAAGAGATACCTTTGTTTCTCCACACTGCAGGGCAAGCATCTATCTGTGCAGTCCTGACAGCCAGCTTTGTGTCAAATGAGTCTCATGTGTGAATTTTGCACTTGAAAGACACGCATAACACTGTCTAGTGTGTGTGTGTGTGTGTAGCTTGTTTGTGACATGCGGGCACCAGTGTCGCTCCCGGCCGCCAGATGCTGGTGCTCATGCCACATGAATGTTCACTCTTAATCGCACGTGTCTCAGGTCACATACTCTGCTGCTGCTCCAGTTATGGATTAGTCTCTTCTAGCTATTGACTGCTGGTGAAGCTGGAGGCTGGGGCGAGGCTGATAAAAGACACCTGAGTGTGTGTGGCATACTAGGATTCTGGCTGTGGTTTGTATTGACTACCTGGCCTAATCAACAGTCAGAGCTGAAGGGAGAGCTTGTTAGCAGTCATGTACTGCTTAGATGCCTGCATGATGTAAGATTCTAGGTTGAGGTAGAATGGGTCGTAGGTGTGTTTTTGTAAATGTCAATGTGAGTCAAAGAGCATACAGCAAAAGTAAGGGCAAGGGAGGAAAGGGATGACACACAAACAAACACGCGTGCGTGTATTCCTCATAAATACATGTCATGAACATGTACAGACATAAAATCCCAAAAAGTGCCATCTTCAACTTTAACAACTTGTTGTCTTGGACTTTCGAGTCTATTTAGTTTTGATTTTGCCATGTACATTAAAAAATCAGTTGTTGCACAATGCTGTCCTTCCACAGGGACTCTGCACCAAGGAAGGTTTCTTTTATTTTTTTTTTTCCTTTTTGAGGAGAAGTTTTACCGCTACAGAGACATGTATGTAAAAGTAATTCTCTAAACTTTCTTCTCCTCCTCCCCAGCGGAATTTCCAAACTGTTCAAATCAAAGTATAATCCTAAGTGCTGTTGACACACTTCACAGGTCTGGATTTTATTTGTAAAGACAAAGGCAAGAGAAGCAAGACAACACGAGACTTTTGTGGGTAGACAGGAAGCGACAAGCAGTATTAAAAATGGATGAAAGCATTACTTGCTTTTTTCGGTGTCTGAGTTAGAGTTAATGAGGAAAATTAGAGTGGGGGGAGGACTGATTGTACAAGGGAATGGGGAGGAAACTTGGCTGTGGTGCTTGGAGACTTTGTTGCCATGGAGATCAGTGGGGAGGCAATTAGAAATGTGGAGATCGTGTTTGAATAGTGTATGCATAATTGATTAAAATCATACAGTGTGGTTATGGTGGTGATGGAGACGATGATGGTGATGAAAAATCAGTACCTCATTTTGCGGTGAATATCGAAGCTAATGTGAGCAGGATGGTTCCACGTAGACCCAAAGTTCTTGTATGTGTTTCGATGTTTGGTCTGTGAAAGAGAAGTATTCTTAGTTTAACACAAACCAACATGATAATAATAGTCGATGTTATAATAATTCAGTGCAATATATTTAACGTAAAGGCAGATAATCATTGCATTAAAAAATGAAAATATAATGACTGAATCATTTTTGTCTTCACACAATTAAGTAGAAAACAGTGTTACAATAATGTTTTATTTTGAATTATTATTTTGAAACATGCACAAACTTATAGTCCCTCGGACCTTCTTTAAACCAAACAATGTAGGTTTCTTAATATTGCAGTCTTAAGTTTTTTTTTTATGAATAGATAAATATTTTGCTCCCTGTTTAGCCTCAACTTACATCCTGTGGTGTCGGCTCTATTATAATCATACAGGAGTGATTAGACTGTAATTAGTGCTTCTTAGTTTTGTTTTAGAAGTTTGTTTTTACTCTGTTGATCATATTTTTTTTTTTAATACTGCATACTGCTCTGAGGAAGAGTTTCGTACTAGACAGCGGGGCCGAACCACACTATTGTCGTAGTTAGGACCCAACGCAGAGTCAAAGGCAGACTTGAAACTTAAAACAATCTTCTTTTGAAGGCGTGTATAGTCCATGAAACACAGGTACCAAGGAAAACTAACACAGGCAACTATTTGCTGTTTTACTTTGGTAATCCCTGTTCCATGTGTTTAGTCTCCAGTTTTACTTACGAGTTAAAGCCGTGCTTCTTGGTGTGTCTAATCTCCCTAATGAGATATATGTATGTATATGTATATACATATATGTGTGTGTGTGTATTCTTTAAAATTCATTTCTTCTAAGGTTTGTTTTAATTATTGTTTTGGGGTGTTTTTTGTTTGCTTTTTTAACTGAAGCAAAGTAATTCTGAATATTTTACATCCTTGTGGAGTAATATTTCACTCAACTTTAATAATAACATAATGACAGTTATGAATCCCAAATTAGTTTCCTGAAACCTCACATACACACAGCACTACTTAATGACTGCTATCTTATATAAAACATTTATCTTTGAAAGTCACTTACCAAATAATTAACAGAAAGGGATATTTGGAAATAATCATGAATATGAAAACTGGTAAATCACATACGTTAGGCCAAGGAGGGATAAAAATATATAACATAGTACAAAGTATGTCTATTATTGCCTAGTCTTCTCCTAGTCAGGTGCCGGTCTCCATGGTGATGGGGTGTCCATGCCGCTGTCTGGCATCAGCACTCCAGACATTTGCTATTTGCTGGGCTTCCTGCCAAGCCTTTCTCTGTGCAGGTGCCAATGGGCCGCACTGTAAAAACCGTCAAATCCATGACCGACAGATAGCAGTGTTTGAAACTTTGTAGTGAATGTGACTACCGACTTATGTATTTTACGAGAAACTTTGAGATAGTTTGGACCCAGTGATTACAGTTCATATTTTAGGCATGTGGTATGATTTTTTTTTTTTGTTAGTTCGCAGCAATATAAATGCCTCACTTCGCAGGTTAAACTATGCAGGACACCATTCGGTGAATTCCAGACATACTAGAAGACATACTTGCTGGATGGCTTGTAATAAATCTTACAAGACACACGGCAGTCAGTGCGATCCAACCTGTACGTGTTTAATGAAACAGTCCACTTAGCAAACTGTATACTGATAAATATGGCATACTGTATATATCATATTTAATAACCAAGTTGTGACATGTTAAATGTATTACATAAAGCCTGGGGAGTCTAACAAAACAGCTTTCTTCATTTGGGGTGTTCAGCTGCATTCAGCTTACAGTGTACTGTTGTTGCTTAGTTTTCAGCTGATAAAATTGTGGCCTTGGACTTCTCTTCTACATTTGCATAACTTCTTCTTATCCCTTTATTGCATATAGTGTATACCTTTGTTTTCTGGTTACCAAAGAGTGTGCTTATGTACTGAATGCAGATAGATGCACTTCACTCGCATACGAGCGCATGTGGGAGGCTACTTTGTGTAGTTTTCCTTGTAACAAGGGAAGCTGTGCTTTTCCTTGTAGCAAAGTAACTTAATAATAGGGTTATGGCACAAAGAGGTATACACTTAATGACTACGTGCATGAAAATGTGTGCACGCGTAAAATACACCAGAGTATTGCCATTTAGTTTTGCTGCATGTTTATGTATTTTGTAACTTATTGAATTTAGAAAAAGACTTTTCCCGAAAACCCGTTGGATATAATTACACTGTCATGTCCTCGTAAGCTAGTGTTCTAGTTACTCATTTTCATTTAGTTAATAAATTAAAATGCTGCTGTCCTCGCTGGAGCTGTAGCAGAGATTGTGATCAACAGTTTGAAATGCCTACAGCCAATAAAGCTGTGACAATATTTCATCAAACACGGAGAGCACTTGTATTTTAATGAATGCAGTGTGAAGTCTGAGCCTTGTGTTTGGCCTTTGTCTGCTGAATGCCTTCTTAATAAGGAAATAATGACATCTTAACACATTGGCTGCAATGACACAGATTTCCACCACACTGTAGATAAAAGGGTGTGCTTGATATTGACTCTGTGACAGTCCTATACACATTCTCATTAACAAACAAAGAATCTCTGTCTGTGTTAAAACAAATGCGTCTTCGTTCCTCTGTCTTTGACTGAAAGCGAGGCCCTTTGAATTATTCTGTAATTTATTTTTTTTCTCCCCATCAGTCCGTGTTCAGGGTCTACTGTGTCTCGTTTTTATTCTCTTTCCAAACAGACACATTTGTGGATGATATATCATTTGCATCACTTCCTGTAGGTTAGACAGGGAGATAAAAGAATAGACAGAATTCCTCTCATTATAATCATGGTTTCACTTCTGACATGAGCGAAGATGACCTCAGTCTCTGTTCCATCTGTTGTCTTCCTTCATTCGTTGCCTCCTTCCTCCCTCACTCCCTTCTTTCTTTTGTTCTTCTTTCTCTCCATTTGAGCTCTTTGCCTGTAACTACTGCCACACTCTGGTTGTACACATACTTTATTCTTTTTGATTAGAAGCCGAATGTTTAGGGCTATCCCGATACAAATCAAATCTTCTGGAATTTGTTTACTTGTTTCGCTCGTAAGATGTTTTATAACGAACGGAGAACTGAAGAGGTAGTTATTGATATAAAGTTAATTAATTACTTAATGTTGCTTGCACTTTACTGGTTCAACATCTTTGCACTCTGAGCATGTGTGTACACTGTATGGTGTTGCTCAACCATATATTAGCTAATAATTTGCCTAGAGATGACTAAATGGACCCCCACACTATTTTCTGCCTTGATAATGAACTCTGTTTCATAAATAAATAAATAACAAAGATCTATATCCCTCCTGTACTGTTTAGCCCCCTCAATACAACATGTACCAGACGTGGATGTTGAGAGCAGTTTCTTTGGGTGTTTCGTATATGTTTGTTGTGACAGTCTGTTGAAGGATGTGGGATGATACTTTTGACATGAAAATTGGATTTGATCCTTTAATAGCATATTGTCATGTTCAATTGGATACAGTGGCTGAATGCAGTTTTAGTCACAAAACAGCCGTTGAAATGGCTTGAAATCCTCCATCATATTCGATTCTCATTCCTGTTAATGCAGTCAGAGCAGGGCTCAAACCTAAGTGTACCTGTAGGTCAAGGTCATGGATTCTGTTGCCCTATATCCATAAATAAACAAACTCGGTATCTTCTGGTACATACATTTTTTGGGAGAAAAAAAAATGGCTACGACGTGACTTATACAAGATGTAAATAGAGATTATAAATATCTACAGCAATCATTTAACAATACTTTTATAATTAAAATCCTGTGTCATCTTTTTCATTATTGCTAACAGTCTGACTGTTAGTCAAAAAAGTTCAAAAAAGTAATTTTCAAGTTGTTCAAATATCTGCACTGTTGTCCCAAAACTCACTAATGACAAGAGAGGTGGATGATCGCAGAATAATTTCCATGGTGATGAGAAACCCCTTCACAGCAATCAACCAAGTGATCAGCACTCTCCAGGAGGGAAGTGTATTGACAACCATGTCTACCATAAAGAGAAGACTGCATGAAAGTAAATACAGAGGGTTCACTGCAAGGTGCAAGCCACTCATAAGCCTCAAGAATAGAAAGGCTGGATTGGGCTTTGCAGAAAAAGATATATATTAAAAAAAAAAGGCCAGGTCTGGGAAAACATTCTTTGGACAGATGAAACCAAGATCAACCTCTACCCGAATGATAAAAGAAAAAAAGTACGGAGAAGGTGTGGAACCGCTCATGATCCAAAGCGTACCACATCATCTGTAAAATACGGTGGAGGCAGTGTGATGGCTGGGGCGTGCATGGCTGCCAGTGGCACTGGGACACTAGTGTTTATTGATGATGCGACACAGGACAGAAGCAGGCAAATAACTTCTGAGGTGCTCAGAGACATACTGTCTTCTCAAATCCAGCTAAATGCAGTCAAATTGATTGGGGGGTGTTTCAAAATACAGATGGACAATGACCCAAAACATACAGCCAAAGCAACCCAGGAGAGGAATATTCTTGAATGGCCGAGTCAGCCACCTGATCTTAACCCAACTGAGCATTTTACTTGTTGAAGACTAAGCTTTGGACAGAAAGGCAGACAAACAAACAGCAACTGAAAGCCGCTGCAGTAAAGGCCTGGCAGAGCATTAAAAAGGAGGAAACCTAGCATCTGGAGATGTCCATGAGTTCAAGACTTCAGGCTGTCATTGTCATCAAAGGGTTTTCAACCAAGTATTAGAAATGAACGTTATTTTCAGTTATTTAATTTGTCCAATTACTTTTGAGCCCCTGAAATGAAGGGATTGTGTTAAAATGGTCTTAGTTGTTTAGATTTTTGTGCAATCTTTTTGTTCAACCCACTGAATTAAAGCTGAAAGTCTGCACTTTAACTGTATCTGAGTTGTTTCATTTAAAATTCATTTTGCTAATGTGCAGAACCAAGATTAGAAAAAAGTTGTCTCTGTCCAAATATTTATGAACCTAACTGTTACTTCCCTTTAACTGGCAACTTAATGAGTGGAGCAACAGTGCAGAATAGTCTTATTGCAGCTTGAGAGAGGGATTTCAATCATTTGTTATCATTCATGTGTCAGCAAACACATTTGATATTTGTCTGTGGGCACAGTAGAATCTTGCAGTGGCACGTAAACAAAACATATTGTGTACATGTCCAGCTGTCTTTCTGAGAGCATTTGACTGCATGCTTCTTATCAGCAGATGTTGTGATGAGGATTTGTAGGGATGGGGATTTATTTTATACTCATGCCGAATAACATTTGTGACTGCGTAGCATGTGTGTATAATTGTGCACACCTATATACGTATGATGTTCTTGCATGCTGGAAACATCAGCTGTCGGTCACCTTAAAATTGTCTGTGCATTGACAGCTCCAACTGTGATTTGTTTTTTCTCCTGTTCCCTCTTGCATCATCTCAGTGTGAGATAAGCAAGTCATTATGCACATCTCAAACTGTGACATGCTCAGATTGTTAATGGTAAAAGAGAGTTTGTGTGGAGGGCGGTGAATTGAGGGTAGAAAGTGATCGCACTGTTTGGGGTGGGGGGTCCTCCTCCATAAATCAAGTGTGTTAAATTACAAGATTGTGTTACATGATTAGCATCTACATAATGAGAGGAGTTCATTAGCCTCCTTTATTAGCTGTGATTGGGTGTTCCGGACGCCATGTCGGAAAAGCTTACAGACTTTGGGTGCATATATGTTTATTAAGATGATGGTTTTGACATCTGCATCTCAAGGGTGCAGAAGTTTGTATGTCTGTTTTGTGATTCCTGGTATTTATTCAGTGAGTCATTTAAAGTTTAATCAATAGAAATGACAAGGCACACAAGCACAAATGCCTGCTTGAAGAGATGCGAATACTGAGTACAAACTTGCTGAATTATGCAGTTAATGGCATGTTGTTTCTAACCACGAAATCGTTGGCAGCAACCTCTTGGCGAGGTTCAGCATAAATAGTGTGTTTAAGGTCATGCCAAAGCATCTTAATCAGATTTAACTCTAGGATTTGACTAGGCCATTTTAAAGCCTTCTTTTTGTTTTTTGTTTTTTCATTTTTTCTTTTTTTGAGCCATTCAGAGGTGGGATCGCTGGTATGTTTGCTGGTGCTGCTGCATAACCCACGTTCACTTGAGCTTCACAGCAACAACTGATGGCTGGACATTCTCCTTCAGGATTTTCTGGTAGAGAGGACAAGTCATCCTTCCAAACTTTCCAAAGGTTTTAGCTTTTGTCTCATCATTCTACAGAATATTTTCCAAAACTCGTAGGGATCAGATGTTTATTGGCAAATATAAGATGAGCCTTTGCTTTCTTTTTGGTCAGCAGGAGTTTTCGCCTTGGAATTCTGGCTGCTAATTTTGCCCAGTTTCTTTGTTGTTGTTGAATCATGAACACTGAGCTTAAACGAGGCAAGTGAGGCCTGCAGTTCTTTTGATGTTGTTCTGGATTCTTTTGTGACCTCTTGAATGAGTCGTTGATGCACTCTTGGAATCATTTTGGGACACCAGCCACTCCTGGGAAGGTTCACCACTGAGTTTTCTCTAATTGTGAATAATGGATCTCGCTGTGGTTCGCTGGAGTCACAAAGTCTTCGAAAACAGCTTTATTACCCTTCCCAGACTGATAGATGTCTGTTCTACTTTTAGTTAGTACCATGATGTGTTGCTTTTTGAGGTTATCTAGTCTAGCTCACTTTATCTGACAGGTTCTGTTAAAGGGAATTCTTAATTTTGCAGGGCTAGCAGTGGACTGGGTGTGGCTAGTGGAATTAAATATGGTTAATCACAGTTAACTTGTGATTTAACACTGGGTGGAGGGGTGGGCAAGGCAGGGGGTACAATTACTTTTTAGCCCCATAGGCTAGCTTTTTTATAGGAAAGAACACAGGAGAACTCCAGTTTCCTTATTCAATGCATCTAGGATTTGATGTTTTAAGGACAACTGCTCTTCAACAGACAGTAAAAAAAACAACAACAAAAAACAACTTGTCGCCTTACTAAATTGCCTTTCCATGGCCAGCTGTGATAATATCCAATCAGAACCATGTCTTATATACTGTAGGACAAACAGCTGATGAATAATCTACAGGTAATGTATACTGCATTGGCACGAGTCCAAAAAATCAAGGAAACAAAAACAAATAAATTAAGGTCATCTCCACAAACCCAGCAACAAAAAAAAGGAAAAATATACAAAACGTCTTGAGCAACATTTAACAATAAGATTTTTGATACAAATGGTTAGATTAAAAAAAAGAAAGAAAAAACCTAATCACCCAATTAGCCATAATTTCTCACACACCGTATCGGCTGAACATACTCTGCTTATGCTGATTATCTTTATCTAATATTAAAATTTCAATGATCTGAAAGATGTAAGTGTGAAACTGTGCAAAAAGAAATAACAAATGAGGAAGGGGGCAAATACTTCTTTTTTTTTTCCACAGCAGTGCACATATCACATGTTCCTACCTTCAACACACACGCATACCTCCACCTGTGAAGCATCTGCTCAGTTAGGAATGTATACTCACCTGCTCAGCATGCCAGCATAATCCACTGTTTCTAAATCCATTTAGTCCATATGGCTCCAGCACAACTCTTCTTCAGTGCGTGCTGTGCTCATGTGTGCATGGGTATCTGCATGGGTGTGTGTCTGGAGTTCCTTGTACCTGATGTTGTTTTCAAATCCTTTTCACAGGGTCATTCTCTACAAAATCTCTCCTGAGATATGTTGTTTCAGATTCTTTGTGCTTCTTGTGTGTAATTGTTGCAACAGTGCGTACTAATTAAATGTGTACAAATGGAGCAGAAAAATTTTGAAATGCTCAAACACCTTTTTTTAACCTTTTTTTTATGTTGTGCATTTGCCCCCAAGGTTCCTCCTGTACAGCAATGAAAGGATGTAATGTGTATTATCTCCAGCTGGTAATTCTGAGTATTTGTTTGATGCATCTTCAAAAATACTATTGTTCATAATAAATCTAATCACAGTTAGTATAGTTCACAGTCACACTGCATATTTGATAGATAGATAGACAGACAGACATCATTTCTTTTTTTAAATAAAGGGTTCAAATTTGCTGATGACACAAAAATCTAATCCACAGGTACACACACACCTACAGTAGGCATATTCCTTAAGTGCTATTTGGACTTTTTGTTTTTGTCACTCGGTTGGTCTATCAACATACCCTAAGGATGAGATGAGGATGTGAAGTCGCAGGTGGCAAGACATGACCCTTCCTTCCCCTTGCACACAGGCACACAAATCCAGACCGTGTGTCTGCTTGTATCTTGCGCATCCTATCCCAGTGGTATTGAGGTGCTATCTCTCTCTAACCTGTCAAGGTTGTCAGGTGCTGATAGATGGCAAACAGATAGAGTGGAGGGAGAGACAGGACGTAAACAATGCTTCCTTCTGCATCCTGCCCTTGCTCTGTCTCAGCCTCCACACACATCTCCTAGCGACAGTGCATGGCTCACCAGCAGCCTGTCTTTAAGAACAATATCACTTTAACGGATGTCTTCGCCGTTTTGCTTGGTGTGCCTGGCTGTGCTTTTAAGACAGCGAGAGCAACTCTGTAGTTCATATTTAGCAGGGATTCAGCTCATTAATCGTATATATATATATATATATATATATATATATCCAATATACAACACTTGTGTCTAATTTTCCATGCAAAATCTAAAATGTGTTTACAGTGTTCCTATCAATTATAGCTAAAGTGAAGCACAAATGGAGACTCATACTGATAAAATGACAAAGGCTACATGATTCATTGATGATTAATGGCAGCTTCTTTTTTCTTGTCAACAGCTACCCTGAGATATGACGATGTCATATGATATGGCAAAAAAATAGAGAAAGCAAGAAGTAAATAAATAAATAAATAAATAAAGATGTATGATCTTATGTTTATACATGTTCATAAACATATAGGGACATGTGATCAGAATATTCTATACCCCTCATAGTGAGAATTCAAGTTGTATACCTTTTTTTTGTGCATCTGCCTGTATGCGTATACAGGACATCATGAAGCTTTCAGGGAATGGAACATGGAGACTTAGCATGCCTGTTATTTATGGCAGCTCGGTCTTCTCCGAGGTCAATACACATAGCATCTTTGAAATGTAATTATGTGGCAATTGGTGAAGAATGGATGCCGGTGTAGCAATTTATCGCTGACTTAATACTAATGGTTGGCAACCCATTCATTCAACACAAACACACAAACAAATGTACACACAGACACACAATTCCCAAGGCCCAGGTACAGGCTAGAATAAACGAATCGCAGTGAAGTGGACGCTGACGTGTTGGGTGCATGGTCCAGCACAAGGAGAGGGTAGCAGAGGTTTTCTGGGTCTGACTGATCTCCTAGCTGATACTAGTGGCTATCTGATTCAGGGTTAATGTCTTAGAAGTAGGGCTGTCAACGTTAATGCGCATTAATCTGTCATCACGATTAACGCGATTAAAATTTTTAACGCAATTAACCGGTCTGGAGCACAGAATGGACAAACTTTGGACAAACTGCCCGAAATGTGTTGACAGAGACATTTCAGGGATTTTGAGTCATTCTGCGCTCCAGATGGGTTAATTGCGTTAAAAATTTTGATCGCGTCAATCGTGATGACGGATTAATGCATGTTAACGTTAGCTTCTAAGCCCTACTTAGAAGCTAATCAAAGTTTCACAGGTTTCTGTCAAAAGGTAAGAATGTTGAGTAATTCAAGTCGACTTCGGGGCAGTGAATAAGTAGTTATTTCTTTTGTTTGTCTTTCAGCTTTCACATTGCAAATTTGTTAAACCTGAAAACAACCTACAAAATAGCTATCCTAATGCTTAGAGCAGTGTGTAGCTTGAGAGCTTGAAGGTCACTTGCAGGCTATCATGTGAGGACCAATTCAGCATGCTAAAAGGGTGCCAGCCTAGTTTGGATTGTTTTCCTGTGGTCATAATTAACTGCGAATAGAGATTAGGATTATTTCATTTACGTAATCTGGCCCAGGAGCCGCAGCCTGTAGTGGTCGGGAAAGATAGAGGGGGGTAAATTGGTAATGTCTTATAATGAGCAGCTACATCAGGCATGCGTTGGCCTCAACCAAATAAATAAGCATGCAGTCACCCCATTGCCTTCTCCCTCCTTTGTGACAGGGCCCGGGATGGGAAATCATTTTTCCATTTATTTTTTAATCATTTCCTCAATTTCCCCCTCCCTACTGTCCATGCCGAAAGTAATTTAATCTGTGGGCCACTTCAAAAGATGTATTTTGTGCACATGCTCACACTTGGCCAAGTAACACACATGGCACGTCTGTAAACTTAGGCGGATGTACAGACCTATTCTCTCCACTGGGGTATGGTGTCATTTAGGGGAGATGTGTCCTTAAACTTCTCTGGCATTGTGCTACTTAGTAAATATTATTACTGTAAATAGGTTTTATGCTTAAAGGGTTATCTGCGGTGCAGCTGCTAATGTAGTGAGAAAGCATGAACTGACAATTAGAACTGTAGTCAAAACAATGCTGCTTTTAGTTCTTGGATTCATCATCTCTGAGTATGTTCCACCTTAACTTTGGCATATATGTTTGTTCCTTTCTTTTGTTTTCATAGAACTGCATCTAACTTCAGGACTGTGCTTTATTATGGCCTTGAGACCACCTGTCAGTGCGCACGGGCTTAACACTTTGCCTGCATTCAATACACAGCTATAAATCCCGACCAAAAGTATATATTTTCTCTCAGCAATCACAGTTGAGAGGTGTCTGTCAGTCTGCGCCGAAACACTGGTCTGCTTCCCTTCTATAGACTGAGAAGATTTTTGTTTACCCTATTTAGACTGCTGGTAGCAGTATAAAGAGTGCAATAACCATTGCTGAGCAGTGGCCCTGTAATTTTCTGAATGCATGTATCTATGTAGCAGTCTTCCAGAGGCTAAATCATTTCTGCTGACAAATAATAAAGGAGATGTGGGGGATTGTAGGCACTGGTCCATAAATATTTAAGGACTGGGGGATTATTACAGGGTTGGGTTTTATGGGAAGCTTCAACTCTAATTGTAGTGGCCTGGAGGGATTCTGAATGTGTGCCTGTGCATGCATTTTTTAGCTGCCCTCAGTGCCATGCTTCATACATTTTGCCGACATATTTGTGTTGATACATTTGTTTATTTGTTTGCTTTTATGATCTCTTCAGATAGCAAGCAACTGTGCGTCATAACTTCAGTTGCATTCATCTGTGTGAAGTGTTTCCTGATCCGTTTTGTCATTGTGTTGGAATCCCCTTTTAAATCTCTTTACCCTAGAAAGTATCAGAGATAGATTAGCAAAGGTCGATTGGAGAAGTATGTGTCAAATGTTTTGTTTTCATAGTTGTACAATGGGGGCTTTTATTCAGTATTGAGATATTTTTCAGTCTGCTGTAAGCTCTTTAGCACAAGTGTTGATGCACTAATTAAATGTTCTTTTACATGAGGGCAGGATATTATCATTAACTCTGAAAGACATTGTTTTACTGTGTGTTAAGGTGTGTTTCAGCTAACTATCAATTTCCTTAGGAAGTATCAAGAGTTATCATTAAGACTGGTACAGGTAGGTTTATGAAGAATCTCAGGATGACCTCTCTCGCCCACTGACCCTCAGCCACTCCCCAGCAGTGCAGACCACCTCTTGCCTTCCTCTGTTTGTTGGTGGATGAGGAAAAATGACTGTGACATTAGCTATCGATTCCACATTAACTCATCTGGCTCCATCGGTGCCCCAGACACATTGATTTCTATTATGGTTGTCGCTGGAGAACACAAAAAAGGTGAGCCTTGCTAAGCTTTGAAAAATGGATAGGGGTGTCCTTTTTTAAATAGCTGCCAGCTTTCAACTAGGTGTTTTCCCAGAGCCAGTGACATCCCGCATGGCTGAGCTTTATATGAGCATGCACGTGGGGGGTACAAGGATTTTCTTTTTCCTCTCTTTCAGCTTCAGGTCTAATTCTTCCTTGGCATGCTCAGTTCCCTAGAGAAAATTGGTGCAGGTTTTTTAAATTTCAGATATGTTTGTTATAGCCGTTTGTCCTTACTGTCTTCATCTGCTTAAAATTCACAAAAACACAACACATTATTATTAATACAGGCTAGGCTCAGGAATACCCAAGAATTTCAGCCAAATTTTGAATAGCACTGCATAATATGCCAGCTTTTAGCCGTGGAAGACCCTTTTGCATGTGTTGACATAATTAGCCAACACTATACAAATTAGTTATGTCACTGCTGAGCCGGTATCATGATCTTTGTTCAGCATCTGGCTAGTTGTGCGCAGGGATGCCTGCACACATAGTGGGGATGATGGCAGCTGGCAATTTGTGCCCCGCATCTAAAAGCCTTTCTCTGTGCAAGTTGGCAGGAAAATGTTCATACCAGGGTGGACATGGAAGAATACACCAAGTAGTGGTTGCCAGTTCTTTCAGCCACTCACTTGTGTTGGTGTGCTGGTAACCTGGCAAAGTACACCTTATTGCAAACAGTAGTGCGCATCACTAATTACATTTATCCCTGAGCAGGGTTGAACTTTGAGATTTTACTTCAGTGTTTAAGGAATTGTCTCAATTACTGCAATTGAAATCCTGTTAAAGTGCACGGCTGTTTTTTTAAATTTTTTATTTGGTTGTCTATTTGTTTGGTAATTTGTTTTATTACAGTATTATTTAAGACTGTGCGATGATAATCAAAAAATGCCTTGCTAATGGCATACCCTAAAAACTCAAATGTCATTCAGAGGGACATTGAATTCTCAGTCAGTATTTGAAATCTCCAAAGGGCCTCAAAGTATCAAAGGGTTGTTATTAGCAAAATTAATTTAAAAACTGCATAGTGTTTGCTTTATTTTTTAACTGTCTTCCACTGAGAGTTGTTGACACATGTTTTCACCCCTGTTAAATCATCATGCTCAAGCACCATGTGGTTTTTTGTTTTTTTTTGTTCTTCATGAATATTTATAAAGACAGTCATAACACTTGGCTGAAAACCACATTATTCTACCTAAGTGGTAGAAGTACAGGTATTTAAATTGATCACTGCTTGCGTCTAATTTTTTTCTTCGAGTAGCACTAAATAATAATGACAAGAAAGTAGATGCCGGGGGGGTGTAAAGAGCAGAGTATTATATGCCTTTAAAAAAGTGGTACATTGAAAATAAAGGCTCTGAAATAGTGCCTCAGCAAAAGGAAATGCATATAAGAGGAAGTATATGGTGGCCCTGAGAGGTCAAAAGCACTACAACTCGAGAAAATACCAGCAAATAGAAAAATGCTCCAAAAACACAACAGAAGTTGAATGAAACACAAAGGAAATGGGAAAAAAGGCTATAAAAACTCGCAAAAAAATTTCCTCACAAAACACAACATCGGTGTTTTCGTGGAGACAATAACATGACGGGCCAGCTGCAGAAGTGACAAGCTAACAGTAAGAGGCTAATAGCATGGCTAATAGCAAACATGTATCTACAGAATGATATGAGTTTTAAACACACATTTGTATCCTTTTCTCCCTCACCACACTTCTGCTTCTTTTAAGCGTCCCTCCATGCGATCCTTCACGTTTTGGCTTCTGTCAGTTTTCCACTGTCAGCTGTTCCGTCACATTATTGCGTCTCCAAAAATGTTTCCTTGGTGGTTTATTCAACTTTCGTTGGGTGTCTGTGTTGTTTTTTTCTCTCTCCATTGTGTTTCGTGTGCCTTTTGGAGCACCTTTCCGCTTTTCCACTTGCTGGTGTTTTCTTAAGATGCAGTGCATTTGACTTCTCGGGGCCACCGTAGCGGTAAGTAGTTTCGAAAAATTCCAAAAATGAAGGTATTTGCACAAATACAAACTTCTGTGTTTATGTGTTTATTTTTACTTTGAGTACAGTCTGTCACTTGCATATTTTTAGATCTTATTCTGTCCATTTGCCAGTCTGTCTTCTTCTCACTTCTGAGGTAGATGGATGTCACAGGTAGATCTGTGGCTTAGCTGATGACCTGGAGTTAATTCTCAATTTGTCTCCTAAAAAAATCTCCCCTCCATACTGGAAAACAGCATTTCTCAGTAAAAGATGGCATAAAATCTTATAAAAGATTTTCTGCAATACTCATAACATCTTTGTCCATGAGGATCCAGACTGTCTTCTTAAATAAAGTCAGAAAAGAATGAAATTTCACTAATGAGGGTTGTACACACTTTTGTTGTACTCTAGGGCATATTTTCAGAGTGGGCTAGCCTGCTGTTAAATGAGCATATGGTTAAATGCCCTGGTCTTAAACTTTGGAATACAGTTAATGCATTTTAGTGATACTGCGGAAGAGTGTACTGAATGTACTGAAGGTAGTCTACAGTTCTTAAACTCCAAGGCCAAGATGACATTGTATTTGGCACATAGGAGTTACATATATGTATATATGTGTGTGTTTAATTATAAAGGAAAGATTAATGACTTAAACAGTGAGTGATTACTCACAAAACCTCCCTCAATCATCCCCTGTTCCTGAAGCTTCCCTTAGAGTCAACCACGTCAGGTCCACTGAGCATCAAAAGTTTGTTTAGCAGTTATGAATGACATTTACAGCACATATTATTCTGATACAAGAAGGAAGACAATGAATTTGTCATTAAACAAGATCTAAAATATGTGCTAATAAATGTTTAGTCAAGGAAAATGTGTTTCCCATGTTCTCATATATTGTCTTCTCTTCTTTGGCTTACTAATAAATACAGAATCAAATTTAAAATCCTTCTCCTCACATACAGGTCTGCAGAGAAAAAAAAAACTATGCATACTTTTTCTGAGATTCCTTACCTTTCGCTATGAACAAAATAAACCTGTTGGGACGTGATCATCTGAGCTCCTCACACCGCCAAACCCACTGCACCCCCCCAATTCCTCGCATTTTCTATTGGTATTTCTCTTGAGTCTCGCTCTTAGAAATATTAAATTAATGTAAGAAATCATTATTGGATATGGGTTTTTTTTTTAACTCAAGTATAGGATACCAGATTTCAGTTTAAAAAGGGAAATTGTACGCTTAATTACACAAAAAACATGAGTTTTGCAAGAAAACCTGATGAGATGGAATTTAAAAAAAATATTTTTC
>VVHJ01018396.1:6504-26857 GCA_015107715.1 Tylochromis polylepis
AATTTAAAAAAAAAAAAAAAAAAAAAAAAAAAAAAAAAAAAAAAAAAAAAAAAATATATAAAAAAAAAAATAAAAAAAAAATTTTTTAAAAAAAAAAAAAAAAAAAAAGAAATATATATATATATATATATATATGTGTGTCAATCTCTCGTCATTTAATTAGGCATAAATAGGTCATTAGGTAATTTCTCTAGCAAATATGTCGGTTTATGTGAAAATGTGCTGTTTTCTTTCTCTGTTTTTTTGTTTTTTGTTTTTTGTTTTTTTACCATTCACACCATTATTAAGCCAAAGAGGCTATTTAAAACCATCTAAACAGGCTTTGGAAAATGGAGATGAGAATTTTTCTGTTATTTTCACACAGTGTGCAGAAGGATTAGTACATTAATCAAAAATCAATTAAGAGCGAATAATTAGACGCAGCCCTCTAAGCCACAGAATTGGCTCTGTGCTCATGTTTGATCAGATATTGTCTCATGGTTGTCCAGTATATTAAGATGTTTTTGTTGTTGCTCAGAAACAAAATGTAAAAAAGAAAAAATGACTTAGCTGAGATGATAAAAAGGCTATCAAATTCAACTATTCTGCTTTCATTCTACTTGATCAGCACTAGACAGGAGAATTAATGGCAATGGGGTGCTGAGGGGAATTTTGGGAGGAGTGTCCACCAATCCAAATCTCAGCAAGCTCCTCCAGATATCCTCCTACAAAGTGACCTTTGCCTTGGCTCTCTCGGCCTCATCCCACCTGCTCCCCAGATAAAGCCCTGTGATTCTGGGGGGGCTTATCACGAAAGTCTGCTTGAGACTTTGCTCTCTTTGTTCCACATGTAATTACACTGTATTGACTCGAAGAGCAATGGAGGTGAAGGTAGGGGAGGAGAATCATCACACACCAGATGAATGATTCCCTCCTCTGGTGAGAGTGGTACAACTCGGCTGCAGAGTAGGGAATGGCTTCAACTCAGGGGCTCCCAGCGTGAGTGGCCGCCTCAAATGGGACCCCTCGCAGCTCTCAGCCTGGCTCCACTCCACCTCCAAGCTGCATCAAAAAGGGACTTGAGAATGACAGAAGTGTTTCATACTGGCGCATTCAGTGACTGGACCAGATGGAGTCTTTGTTCTTTCTCTCAAACACGCGGCATGCACACGTCTGTGCACAAAAACGTGATGTGTGCAAATGCGCACACACACACATGCACACTTCCTCAGCACACAGCAATATAAAGCCAGGATTGTGATGATGGGAGGGGGTGTGATTCTCTTGTCCTCTGTTGTGTTCACATTAGTCATATGCAAATCAGCATTGTGCACAGAGAATAACACAAATCCACCATGTCTAAATCCTTAAAGAACACTAGTCATGGCAATTTAGTTAACATGATTTAATAAGGTGATTGACCCAGTTAGCACACAGACCATTTACGGTGTTTGCTTCAGGTACTGGAGAAATTGAATCTGTTATAGCTTGGATTTGAAGAACAGGATTAATATATATATATATAACATTTATTCACTTTTCTCCTTTATGTCATTAAGGCCCCTGGGCTAAAGTCATTTTCTTTATCCAGGCATAGATGGAGGGGCAGAGAAGGAAGTTTTTGGATGAGAAGATGATGCTGACATGTGCAGTGTTGTCTCTCATTTCCACCTTTATAGTATGAATTTTTGTTCTCTCTCTTAAAAAATAATGACTGTTGTCTGCTTCTGTGTTTGTTAAGAAGGTTTTGTTCTAAAATCATTATCAGTGGCAGTAAGTGATGTCAGGAAACAACAGCTGACAAATACTTCATCAGCACATCTCCAACACTCTAAATAAAGAAGGTAATTTCAAGAAAATTTACTTGGGTTAATCAAGAACTCTCTGTCATTTCAAGACATACTTAAATCTTTTCATGACTTGCTTCTAATGAGCTGATCCAAATACAAAGTCAGAATGGAAAAAAGGGGTTCTAAAACCAGTTAGAAACTGTAATTCATTGTACTTTCTAAATTTCTCATAGTACATACTACACACATCCTTAAATAACATTTCAGCCAGCACCACTGCAGTCAAAAGAAAATCTTTAGTTACATCTATAGTGATTTGTAAATGTCAGTGTAGCTCTGTTCTGGGACCTCCCCACCCTTTCTCATAAGGCATAATGAAAAACATAAGGAGCTCGCCTCCCCACTCTGAAGCAGCTGGAAGCAGTGCGACCACTAGCAAAATCCCAGCATAGAACTGAGAAGACATCAATGGCAACATTGATAAAGTCGGTAAAAAGGGGTGGAATAGAGGTGGGCTGCAAAGTGGCTTGCAGAGATACCGCAGCTATGGGCAGGTTAAGTCAGCATGCCCTGTTTCGCTGAGATTTGCCAAGTGGAATGTCTCAAAGAGCTTCAGCTGAGCCATCACCTGGTGCTTGTTGGCACTGAGATCAGCTGATCTGCACGGATTGCGGCTGAGCTTCGCTTTGTTGCCTTTTGTGAGCTATTAAATATTTTGGTGCCTGTAAAACATCCCACATTGTTGTAATATTGACCTCTGTGATTGTATTACTTCTATTTTTGACAATTCTGCCTATGATTTTTTTTCCAAGTTATTTATTTATTCGTTGTTTTTGAGTATATGATCTATATATAGTGCCACAATATTTAGGTTTTTTTTTTGCCATGACATTAAAAGATTTAATTCAAACTCCAGGCTTTTAATTAAGAGGGGATGAAGCATAGTCATCCTTTTTGGAATAGCTTTACTTTTGTGTGTTTTAAATATCGTGGATCCCCTTAGCTACATTTCTGACAGTGGAATTTTCTATAATTCTGTATTTTATTTATTTTTATTGATATTTGTTTTGATTGATTTTTTATCTTCTTTTCTTTGCAAACCTATTTTCAGACCAAAAAAAGAAAGATTTAATGAAACTAAAATGAGGATGTGATTTAATAAAACAATGGTGAGGATGAAGATTGGGTAAACTGGTGCAGGAAACAGAGGATTCACTGTCTATAAATCACACTACACAGCTCAACATTTGAGCATTTTCCAGTGTTCCACATGGCATGAGGCCATAGTCATCCCCAGCTAATTCAGAAAAGAACGTGTTCAGACATTTCTGACAGGAAGCAGTCAGTGACCTTTAAGCTGGAAATGTTCGGCCGGTATTGCGTCCTCGCTGTCTCTCTTCATCAGAACTGGAAGTGCAGAGCCGAGACACATCCTTTAGCTGAGGTAAGTCTAAAATGCCACCCTGACAGCACCTGTCTGGTCTCACAGTGCAGTAAAAAGATCAAACTCTGCCCATTTGTCAGCTCAGTGTAAAAGTACCCTTTAGTGCAGCAGTATTTTAGTACAAAAACAAGCAAATTCTTTCCTTGTTTTTAGTTATCAACATGTAGAAAATAAATTTTACACACTATGCTGCTTGCACATCTGATTATAATGCATTATACTCTGCCAATCAAATCATTTACATAGGCATCACTCTTTTTGATGATGATTTCCACAGAATTCATACAACAGCTGGACTGTTTTTCCACAGTAGCCACAAGTATCGGTAAGTGACCTCACTGACTGGAAAGATCTACTCATAAAAAGGATGAAGAATTTTTTTGCATTATTCATCAGCGTCTGACCCATGTCTGTATGTGTAGACGTGTAAGATAGCAGGAATGTGTTCCCATTAGGGTATTAAATGAGTGCAGCAGGTTAAATCTGATGACATTTTTCCTCTCCTCTGTGAAAAGCAATTAATAAACCAATGGCAAATTAGACCACACATCAATAAATGTGTGGAATTCATGGCTTAGGCATCAATAAAGATCTTATGAACGACTGATAGTAGCAGAATCTGCCATTCATTTGGCAAAAGGTTATTATCATCGGGTTTTACGACTATTCTTTAGCAAATTTATGCAGCTGGCGATCACGGGGACAGCTTGGATGAGAGGATGGGGATTCGGAACGAGCCCCTGATTCCATAAAACAAAATGACACATGAAAATCTGATGAAAGGGAATAGAATTTTATTTGCTATGTAACGTATCAGGCAATACATCACTCTCAGCATAAATGTCATTTACAGTCTACAACGTTTAAATAATTCACATCCAACACTCGTATTCACTAGTGGTTAGTTGATGGGCAAGTGGTTTCTAGACATGCTGATGAGACCCTAAAATTTTCATAATTGTTGCTATTAGCCAGGCCGATTTTGCTCACAGTGTAGCTTCTGTTGACAAGATTAGACTGACGAAAAGATAAACCAAGAATAGTAATGAAGAGCTGAGCCTGAAACGTCCATAAATTGAATCCCACAAATTAACACCACCTCCTGCAGCACTACCAGCAGGGCATACTTTACTATGTTGCCAACTAGTGGTAAGAATCAACTACTAGCAGTGTTATTTTTCATTCAGCCAACAGTTTTTGGGGTTTGTTTTTTTTGTAATTATGCACATCACAGCCTCATGAGGCTGCTAGTCTGGCACTAAACTTATAGAATAGGTATCTCTCACAGTGCATTGCAAATAATCAATAATAAAGTGAACAGTAAAGTCCTAGTACCATGATGGTTTTCATGCACACAAAGCGAAAAAACAAAACAGTAAACAAGTGTATAGTATTAAGGTGGCAAATGTTTTCACAGAAAATAAATAGTCTATCAAATCAAGTAAAGAAAAATGCAGGTGTTTGAAGATTTCCTGCGTATAGTACATGCAAAAAAAGGAAAGTGCAAGAATTTGATCATTTCTGCTTAAAATGACAAGATAAAAAACTAAACTCAATGACAGACAAAACACTAACAGAGTAAATCATATCTTACGGCATCCCCAGACTTCTTTCACAAAACTGAATTCAATGTTGAAATTTCTAAATCCAAGTAAGTCTCCTACATTGTATTTGAGTGAGTCTAGTATTGGAAAAGACATCTGTGTTCCTGTAAATAGTGGCTTTAAAAGAATGATTTAGAATCGGATGTATTTGGTTCCAAATTAATGTCTGAAATTATTTTATCAATACTTCATCTTAGCCATGCTACCCAAGCAATACTGTAAAAACAAAAAGTGGCTGGTAGCAGGATTACATCAAACCAGTCTGTTTCTGTGTAACTATAATACCTCATTTAGGCTTTTCCATTTAAAACTTGTTGAGGGGCGGCAGCGCCCCTGCCTTGACAAGTACAGCTGAAAGCAGGTCTGCTGGCCCTGAAGGATGGGGCACGGCAGTGGCGGAGGGATCTCCGTGCTTGTTGTCTGAGTTCACAGGTGTGGGAACCTTCCCTCTATTCATCGTAGACTTTCCATCCCCGCTTCCCCCTCCTCCACCCAAACTTGTCTTGCTGTTTTCTCCTGTGGGGATGATTGTCCCTAGGTTGGGGTTGCCCACTGCAGGAGTCCCAGTGTGCTCCATGCTGGTCTGACAACAGCACAGCAGCCGGAAAAATGCACTTCTCATTTCTCTGCTGGACAGAGTATATATGAGGGGGTTAAGGGCAGAGTTGAGTACAGCAAGGGCAATGAACCAGTCCACCTGGTAGAGAACAGGGCACTTATCTGGACTACAACCAACATCCAGCAGGAGCAAGAGAAACAAGGGAGCCCAGCACATGACAAAAACCCCAAGCACAATAACCACCGTACGAAGCAAGGCCAATGAACGCTCTGAAGGACGGCTGCTCACCCTGCGGCCGCTGGAGGTCACCAGACGGTAGATCCTGATGTAGAGTATGATGATGGCCACCAATAGGGCACTGAACACACTAATGCAGAAAGCAATATAACTCTTAGCATAGAGTGGCAGCACTGTGGAGCAGGAAGGCAGATTGTTTAGGCAGTTCCAGCCGAGGCTGGGCAGAGCACTCAGCAGTACCGACACAAGCCAGCAGGCTACCAGCAGTGCTAGAAGCCGACCTCGACCTGCTGTCTCGCAGGGGCGCAGACGCACCATTGTCATGTGCCTCTCGATCCCAATGGCCAGAAGGCTGAAGGTGGAAGCGCTGAGGGCAACAAACATGCTCCCTTCTCTGGCCAGCCACTGCAGTGGTGTCAAGAAGAAGGTGTTACGTCCCGAGGTAAAGATGTTAACCACATAAGCCACACCAGCCAGCAGGTCCGACAGTGCTAGGTTTCCAATGAGAAAGTACATACGGCTGTGGAAGCGCTTGTTCCTCCAGACGGCGAGCAGTACTGTAATGTTCTCCAGGACAATCAGCACACAGATGAGGAGCAGCAGCACCATTTTACAGGCCCCACTGACACGAGGCCGTTCCCACTTTCCCGAGTGGTTGTAGTGGATGATGATGACAGGGTCCATCCCCTCCTCAATTTGATTGCTCATACTGCCTGTCCCTTCTTGACCTTCCTCAATCACACAGCAGAGGGCGGCACAGCACTGGACACAGAGGTAAGGGTGTTCAAGTTGGCAGAGTCACATCCTTTGAGGACCTGTCAAGAAAAGTTAAAAGATAACGTTAACAAAAATTACTAGTTATTCTTTTTTAAAAGAACTTCCTCTGAGCTTAGGAACTAAAGACCATTGTTCTAAAGAAACATCAAATCTGAATTGAAAACGTAAAGTTTTACCAATTTAAGCTATGCAGTTAAACAAATAAGTACATCAGAACAAAAATCCCTTCAAACAAGTGTCCTTACAAAGAGAGTAGTGGCACTTACAAGTTAAATGAAACACAGACTAATGAAGAAACTGAAAAAAATCACATCAAATAAACTGCCATTTCTCTTGTTCTATCCACTGCCACTTATTTCATGTACTTACAATTTTGGCTGAACAATTGAACAGTGAGTCTGTGGGGTGTTCGTGTCATCATGAACACCCCCAGACCTCCTTGCTTCTTTAAAAAAAAAAAGAGAGAGAGAAAAGACTTTTATAAAGGTCTTTAAATGATCCCGAAATGCCGCCCCCTCCCCTCACATTAGGATGGATATAAATTAAGTTTCTTCCAGTTTCAGAAACAAGGCGCAATGTTACAGGCAACTTCATTACATAAGTTAAAAATGCCAGAGGCTTTAATTGAAATCCTGCCTCTGCGTAACTTTCCTGACTTTCCTGTTTTGTGAAAGTTATCAAAAATAATATAGAGCGCGTGCAGTGTTAGCGCACAGTCTTTGCGCAGTTGGTGTGTTTTTCTTCGCTCCTGCAACAGTATGCTAGAAAGTTATCCTACCTGTCAGAATGACGGGCCTCACTTGAACATCCCTGCAGTGAAGAGATTTACAAAAATGTTGACGTTGTTGTTTTATTTCTTTTTTCCTCTCGTGCGTAAAGATGTGCTGGTACAGAATTTGTGAGTTCCAAAAAGGTGATATACTCGATGTAAAATCAAAGTTTCATGTCCTTGTCCGCTTAAAAATACCAGTAAAGTTGACCTCCTTAATATCCACAGCAAGTTCTGTCTTAACTTTCCAACGTCCTCTCACTTTGACTCTCCAGCTTCCAGCTTTGACTGTCCCGGTCTCACCCCTCCCACCCAACGGGGCGGGATTTTCCCTCACCTCTCCATTTGGTTTTCACCATTAATTATGAGTCAGGAAAGAGGTCGAAGCCACGCGAGTCATTGCGCTATACTTTTGAGCCGTGCAGTGTGAATGATACCGTTTATTTTCCAAGTGTAGGTCAAAGCGATTTGTTTTTGTTCTCTGTGGTCAGAGGACAGCTGACTATTTCAGAGAAGAACGTCTAATTTGTTTCTTTCAGTGTGTCATAAAATTGCTGCTCTTACTTGTTGCAACACATGTAATAGATTTTGCCCCTTGGGCCTTAATACGCTCTTGCATTGCATCACTGTAACACGCCTGTTGTTTTGCTCTTTTGATGTTTACTAGAATAAACTTTGGCCTTTTCACATTGTTTTATTTTTTTTTAATTTCTTACAATTACTGGAAATTCTGCAGGGGAAGATCATAAAGCTAAGCATATCACACTATCCAAAGGTTAATATTTCATTTTCATAACACAATCAGATTTGCATTATGTGTCTATCTGTGGAATAATCTCCTCCACTGACAGGCCAAGAAGTTGCTGGAATCCACTCATTGTTTTTCATGCTCAGATAAAGGATCACTGAGTCCCTTTAGTGCTCTAGGAGTGTGAGATAGGTCAGACCTCTCCCATTGGAGCCAACTAGAAGGATGGAAAAGGAAGAGTTACGCATTTCTTCTCCTTTTATGCACTTACTCTGAACAGATAAGATACTGGAGTATTACGTATCTGGGTGTCATCTCTAGCTTGTGGAGTTGTGACAGTTTGGTCATTACAGAAAGGTCCATATTGGCGGAAAAAGATGGATAGCATTTGTGAGTTCCAAAAAGGAGATATATTCAATGTAAAGTCAAAGGTCCATGTCCTTGTCTGCTTAAAAAGTAGTAAAGTTGACCTCCTTAATATCCACAGTTGGTTCTGTCCTAACTTTCTTGCATCCTTTCACTTTGACTCTCCAGCTTTGACTGTCCCGGTGTCATCAGTGCCCCCCAGGAGGGTGGCATTTTCGTTCTCCTCTTCATTTGGTGTTTACCATTAATAATGAGTCAGAAGAGAGTCAAAACAACATTTAAGGGAAAAAAAACAAAAACAAAGCTGGACATAAGTAAGAAGGTAGAAAACACTATGTATGGTAAGCCTTATCATTATTGCATAAAACCACTTCATTTGGTATACCTTGTTAGTACCAGGTTGGACCCCTTTTGCCTTCAGAACTACTTTAATTCTTCATTAATCAAGGTGCTTGAAACACTTTAAAGTTTTTTTGTCCATCACACAGTTGCTGCAGATTGCTGATAGGAAATTCCAGGTTCCACCACATCCCAAAGGTCCATCAAGCCCATTTCAGTAGAGTGAACTTATTGTCACGTTCAAGAAACCAGTTTGAGACGATTTGATCTTTGTGGCATGATTTGTCAGATGATGGGGCACACTGGTCATAAAGAGACACTCATGGTCAGCAACAATACTCAGGTAGGCTGTTTAAACAATATTCAGTTGATATTAAGGTAACCAAAATGTGCCGATAGTATTACACCACCATCATGCACTTGAACCATTGATAGAAAGCAGGATGGATCCATGCTTTCATATTGTTTGCAACAAATTCTGACCCTACCAACCAAATGTCACAACAGAAATCAAGACCCATGAGAGCAAGCAACATTTTTCCAGGTTTCTATTCTCTAACATTGGTGGGCATGTGTGAACTGTAGCCCCAGTTTCCTAGTCTCAGGAGTGGCTCGTGGTGTGGTTTTTCCCGCTCTTGCTTCAGTGTTGTGCAGTCAGAGATGCTGTTTTGCATACCTTGGTTGTAATGAGTGGTTGTTTGACTCGGTGTTCCCTTCCTATCAGCTTGATTGACTCTGGCCATTCTCTCCTGACTTCTGGCATGAACAAGGCATTTTCACCCAGAGAATTGCAGCTCACTAGATATTGTCTTTCTTTTTGATGTTCCCTGTAAACTCTAGAGATGGTCTTGTGAAAAAATCCCAGTAGAACTGCGGTTTCACACCAGCCCAACTGTCACCATCACCGATGCCATATTCAAAGTCACTGAAATCACCTTTATTCTCTAATCTGATGCTTGGTTTGAACTTCAGCAGGAGGTCTTTACCATGTCCATTAATGAGAAACTAAACAGGTGTACCTAAACGATGAACAGTGAGTGTATATTTCCCATTGTTTTCCCCACTTTTCCTGCTATAATGACACAATGGAGAGACTGTTTTAATTCCTGACATTTTTGATTTGTAACAAATCAAACATAAGCTTCCAGTGTTAAGTAAACACGGACAAAGAGTAGTGAGACCACATTGCCCCACTTTATGTGGGAACTAACTGCACTGCATTTTTATCTGCATATTGTGATAATATCCCAAATTTGAATTTACTCAAGTTTGCGAAAGTTAACACTCTCATAGGAAATATCTGCCCTAAAAACAGTAAGAAATTTGCTGATCTGTGGTTGTATACCTACTGAAACCTAAAGAAAACTGGAAAATGAAAGCTGAAGGAGTTGTGAACAGTTTTAACAGTTATGTGAACAAAAAGAAATGACAACAGAAATGCAGAAAAACAAAAGTATAATAGCACAGAAAAAAAAAGCTTTTCATTTATCCTGCTTTCAAATAAAATACAGCATATTTGTCAATAACATGATCAATGCTAAACCTATAACCAGCATAATTTGTGTGTCTGTTTAGGTTACATATGCAAAAAATTCACACTACCTTCTATTGTTAGTATAGTGAATTTATATTCTTATTTATTTATGTGTTTATTTATTTATTTATTTATTTTACATCTATTCAATTCCATTTTATAAGGAAGATTAAAAAGAACAGTGATGGACCTTTTGGTCAGTTTTTGGTCCCATTGTTTAGTGTGGACTACTTTGACTGTGACTACATTTTAATAATTTTGACCTAAAAGTGAAAGTAAAAAAATACAAAACTACACATGAATATACTGCAGTGAAGTTTAAGGACGGGATCCAAGGCCTTGCTCTGCAGTCACAGTCTATTCCAAGGCAAGGTAGTCATCCTTGATGTGTTTTAAAAGCATCTAAAAAAGAACTGAAAGAGGGGGCTATTTTGTTTTGTTTTCACTTTTTCTGTTTTCTAAGAATGGCTCTGTTTTTCAAAGTGTCCATCACTTCTATTTTTTTGTTTTCACATTCTTTGTTTTTTCTGGATCCAAAGAGCTTGAGTAGCATTGGACAGGCCAGAAAATGGCTCTTCTGGCTAACTCAGACTGACAGTGTAACAAATAGTGATGAAAAGAAGAAGAGATGGTAAGAGACAGAAAAAGCAGGAGGCCAAGGTGCAGCCATGCAGACAACTTCTCCTTATTCCCGCTGTATTGCAGTCTCTGTGACATCACAGATAGTGAGGGGTTACAGCCAGTCTGGCCTTCTTACAAATGTTAGCCCAGGCATGGTAGATTAATGAATGATCTCCACAGCTGTTGACTTTACTCTGAGAGCAAGAGATGTACAGACACTCTGACAACACATTTATAACCACATGAAAACACTCCAAAGGCCTTGGCTCGGTGTTGGATACACACTTCCTAGATTTTTGGTGCTGTGTTGGAAAGAGGAAATGCTTCAGGTCACCAGATCCTGAAAACTGGCCTTGTAGCCTTGCCCAGTAATTTGCCATTGCTCTTATGTGTGTGTATGTGTGTGCATTGTGCATATGCATGCACATTAGCAAGTGAGTCAGGGCACAATGACGCAAGCTCCAGTGATGAGTTAGATGTTTGGGAATGCAAAGTGTAGTGGGAGCAAAGAAGGAGCTGTGGTGGTGGAAAAGGAAGGCCTCTCAGGCCGTAGCCCCACTAACCCTTCACTCCTGCTGTTTCCCCACACCCACTAAAAAAATGCTGTGTTACAAAATTGGACATACATAGATTTACAGTATGTATATGAAGTGTGCACACATCACTTTCATTTATTAAGGTTGGATTTGAGAATATTTTATGTCCTTGATAAGTAAATGACAACTGATATACCGCAGTAATCCAACTTTTGATGGGCACCATGCAGATTGTGTAATATACGCGGCCTACTTGTTGTCTTGTAGATGTGATGTTGTGGTATGCTGTTGGTTTCCTTAACTACTTTAATAACTAAATTTGGTTGAAGTTTGGAAGAGAGCAGCATTAGACTCTGTTTTCCTTTGGTTTGCAAATCCATCTGTTGTTGATGAGCATAGCCAAATTTCAGTTTGTATAAACCATGCAATCATTTGGCAGGCTGAAGGGACTGAGCTCAATAAGAGACCAACCAAGGTCTGATTTAGCTTTAGTGTGACAGAGAATGTTAATAAAGACAAAGTCTTTAATAAAGACAAAACTTTTCCTTGGTTCCTAGAGGGCTGCCAGTTTCTGTCTGCTTTTTGGCGTAAGTATCCACCACAAGTATCTGTCTGTGGACTAGGGCTAAGGTTAGCTGAGATTGGTCACCTAGCATACATCAGTGTTTGTCTATGAGTTTTTGGGCAGAGAAGATATAGCCAGACTTTTTTTTTAACCTGATAGCATTTGGTTTGTGAAATTGCTATACTATATTATAACTAATAGGTATGAAATGAAGTTAGTTATACAAATTCAAGTAGTGTTGTGTCATGTCTAAATGTCTGAATTGGGAGTTTGAGCTGCTAGCTCTGGGGTAGTCACCACAGCCCATGCTTTAGGTTTTGGAATCTGGACATTTTGGTTGGATAGTGACATGTTGTGTGGAGGAACCTCTGGATATACAAATTTGGTGTAGCCCCGATTTATTAATTTCAGTTTTGGGTTTGGTTGCTGGAATTTTGCCAAAGCAGTGGAGATTTGTTTTCTAGAGCTCTCTCATCATGGGAACATTTTGCTTTCTGTTTGGAGGTTAGCAAAAATCTTTTCTTTTCTTTTTTTTCTCTTTTTTTCTCTTTTTTTGTTGCTCATAGCTAATTGGCCGAGGATCACTGTAACATAATTCACAAAATGAATATTTACTGAAAGGTTGAAAGGATGGGTTTGTTTCATGTGCAAACATGTTGACTGAAATTTATCCTTGGGGAATTCCATTTAAAAACCTATATTTTACAATCTTGTACATGCACAGTCATGAGAAAAAGAAAGTTTTCACAAGACTGTGCAGTCTATGAAAAATTAAGTAATGACTCAGTAACTTGTAGAACCACATTTAGTAGCAATAACCTGAAATAATCCTTTTCTGTATAACTTTCTCACTCTCTCACATGATTGTGGCAGATTTTTGGCCTACTCCTGTTTACATTATTGATTCACTTCATTGAGGTTTGCAGGCATTTGTTTATGCACATCCCTCTTTAAACTCATATCACAATGTTTAAGTTGGACTGAGATTTGGACTTTGACTGGACCACTGCAACACCTTGATTCTTTTCTTTTTAGCCATTCTGTTGTATAGATTTGCTGCTGCTGAGGATGGGATTATTGTCCTGTTGCATGACCAAGTTTGGTCCAAGCTTCAGACAGATGGCGTCACATTTGACTCTAGAACACTTTGGTATACAGAGGAGTTCATGTTGAACATAGTTAGTGCAAGGTGTCCAGCCCAAATCTCCCTTCCACCCTCCACCGCTGTGCTTCACAGCTGGTATGAGGTGTTTGGTTTGGTTTTCATCAAACCCCTGAAGGACATTGTTCCAGAGTTTTGTGGTTTGTTCAAATACAGCTTTGCAAACCTAAATTGTACTGCCATGTTCTTGCTAGAGAGAAGAGGCTTTCTACTGTCAACCCTTCGAAACAAGCCATACTTTTTCAGTATTTTCTCTAATTGGACTGTCATGAACTTGAACATGTAACATGCTACCTGAGGCCTGTAGAGTCTGAGATGAAGCTCTTGTTTATTTATTTATTTATTTATTTCCCCCTAAGCATTGTACTGTCTGACCTTGGAGTGGATATATTGGGATGTTCACTTATGGGAAGATTGTGGCATTGTGTTAATACACACCTGATTGCTCCAGACCAGCGAACTGCCAAAAACCTTCACTTTTAACGCTTCCTGATGTTAATCAACATTACATAGACATACTCATTGCTCGTAAAGAACTCATGTTCAATGCAACCATGCAATATTAAGTCCCAGCCTTAATGGGTATGCATGTATATATTTGTAATATGTTTATGTATGTGTGTGTATGTATGAGCAGGTATGTGGGTATGTATAGATGTGTGTCCATATATATAGCTGTATATGTATTTATATGTGCGGGGGTGTGTATATACACAAACATTTTTACTATTTAATACATGTCAATAGATTGTGTTTAATTATTGTATTTTTATTTATAATGTTTCAGTATATTTATGTTATTCGAGTTTTTGCTTGTAACTCAATATGCTTGTGTAATGACCATAAAGAGCCTTGAATCTTTAGTCTGGAATCAATTTAATGTATAAAGGAAATTTATGTATAAAATACATATTAAATTAATCAAAATTTAAATATCAAAAGCCTTATAACACTTAAGCCATACTGTCATACAACAAACGTGAAGACTCACCCACACTTTTTGTTTACATTTGTCTTTATTATTGCATTATGACATTCACAGTTGAAACAAACCACAGATCAAGATTGTACAGCTGCAACCAAACTAATGATCACAAATAGTAAAATAAAAAAAAAGCTCTACTGCCTAGAGGCAAAATTATTTATTCTGATTTTTAAATCACTTTACACATCACCTCAGATTACATCATTGACTTCCTTTTATTCCTGACAGATTAAAATACTCTGCTGGTGTTGAGTGAAGTGACTGATGGTGTTGAGAGGAATGGAGCTGTATAAATGTTTCTTATTCACACGTTTTAAAAGAAATCCTGCAACTTTTACTTGCTTTTACTTTAAAACATCTTCTTTGTTTATCTTACTCACTTACATACTTATTACTCAAATGTAAATGCATTCTCTCTTTATTATGCTACAGATTTTTGGGTTTAGTTGTTTTTTTAAATTTTATTATCGACTATGCACAGAAATTGAGGTATTATTGTTTTGATTTCCCCGGAGTAAAAATATTCTATTTGCACTTAGCCGATACACACAGAAAATTACAGCAATAACAACAAAACCATTTGCTTGATTCTGTTCAGCCCACATGATTTTAACATTATCTGGATACTGAGTACCATCACATATTTTCTTTCGTGAATCATGTTACCTCACTGTTGGAAGCTGTGAGTAGAGTTCTGAGGGCTGATAGGTTATCTGGAGCACTGGTGCTGCTGGTGCGTTATCAGCAGAGGTCTGAAATCTTTAAGGGCACAAGGTGACTGCCTGTCTGAGATACAGCCATACTGCTTCTTTTAGATAACATTCTTATCTGCATTTAGCTCAAAATAGTTCCATCAAAGGATGCACAGCTGGAATAATAATTGGAGGACAGATGGATGTACATATTTAAAGGTAAGTTAGCTTTGTTAACTGGCACAGAAACATTATATTATATTATATTATATCAGAGTCTCTCTTTTACATATATGAAGACACACACACACACACACAGGTGCAGGAATATATGAACGTAGATATGGGAAGATAAAATGACGTGTGATTTGACAAAGACTTCATTCTGCTTGTAATCAGTTGTCAAGGGGGAGGAAGGCAGAGGAATTATCAGCTAGAAATCCTCAGTCAGCCCTTCTCAGTTTACACTCTCATACACACAAATATGCAAACACACCCTTCTTGCAGTGCGTTTCGGAAATGTGTGAAAAAATCTGATCTGAGACAGGAGGGTAAGATCTCTTGTGCTACAAAATTCATGTTCAAAAACAGCTGCATGACTTAAAGTCTCAAGACTCGCAGTAAAACACAATGAAAAAGCTATGGACCTCAAAATAACATTAAGTGCATGTAAACACAGCTCCATATCTGAACTTCTCATCGTCCACCCACCACCCCAGCTCCAATTTCGAAATGTCACCATCTATTTTCTCACACAATAAGCCTGCAACTTCACATGTCAAGATCTTTATGATGTTATTTATATTCTTTAGCAACAAGAGCCCTAAACACTAAACTTCAAACTATTTGCCAGAAAAATGGTAAAAATAACTTGGACCCCTCTCATGTAAACAGTCATGCCCAATTTTCTCAGAACTGCTTCTCTAATGTCTGGGAAAGAATCCTCTGTGTGCGTGCGTGTGTGTGTGTGTGTAAGACGAATGAGTTTTTCTGTAGGCATGATGCATGTCTGTGTCTAATTACTTTTGTGTGTATGTGTTTCCATACTCCGTTTTCATGTGGTTTTCATGACTATGTATTAAACACAAACATTTAAGAGGTTGTCACACAGAAGAAAATATGCATCCTTTACATTCAGGAATTACGCATTCCTGTTTTTGGAGGTTTATTTTCACCAGCTGTTATTTGTACATCTACTATTCTTTACGATGATGCCAAAGGTGCATTTCCCTTGAGATGAGCCCAGTGTGTGTGCTCCACACATGTGCCACTGACCCCAATCAGACACTATCCACTACCCCCATATCCACCATTACCAGCAATCTTTCCAAGTGCAGAGAAACCCTTTACCGAACCCCACACTCTCAGCTCCTAAAAACAAAGGCAGCAGGAGCCTGAGAAAGAACTAACCTACTGACAGAAACATACCAGGCTCAATCTACAAATGCCACCAGTGCAAATTTAGAATCACTCAGACCTTTTAAAGACAAGCACGTGCAAGCTTTTCCCCCTCTAGCTTTTAACTATTAGCACAAAATAGTAAACAGATCAGACCTCATACTGAACCACCATACTGAGGGTAGGGACATAGATCGAACAGTAAATTGAGAGCTTTGCTTTTACGCTCAGCTCTCTCTTAACCACGATGGACTGGTAACTTTGTTAATGTATGCTGTAACAAAATTAATAACTAATTTTTCAGAATGTCATTTGTTGTATAGCCTGTTAATACACAATTACAAGGATAAAAAAACATGTTGAAAGTATAAATTGTAAGATTTTTTTGTATAATACAAAAAAGTAAAAATGTAAATGAGGAAAATGAACTTATGTTGCTCTAGCTGATCAAATTGCCATTCAGATATGATTACTATATTAACAGACTTTTCAAATACTTTCTATTACTATAAAAAACACTCTGCAGCCAGATTTTCCTCTGATCTCTTAGCATTTTTACTAAAGTGCATTATGTTTTGTATATAACTCTTGAATTCTTCAGAGATTTCAAGATAAGCCACAAACTGTAAGGAGTTTCCTATAGTGCTGATAAACTAAACACAAGAACGTTACCAAATAAAAATGGCAAAACTCGTTCATACACGGGGTTAGACTATGTGGACATGTTCAGGGGCATTTTGACAGCACGTGACCTTGCTATAGTTGCTGTTTGAGATGAATGGTGCATGTTTGTGAATGAATTACTGTGTGAATGGTGATCAGCCAGGGTACCAGTCTCTTGCTGACAGTGGGCTCTGTGGTCTGTGTGACATAGCGATGGTTCACATAAAGAAAGGCTCGATAGAGATCTGCAGAGGTAGTAAAGGCTGCCATGGTGACCACTCAACCAGCAACAACAATAAGACAGTTTGGCCATCGGACACAGCCATCCTAAAGCTCTCTGGCTCCAGGGACATGCCGGACAAAATAAAGGCTAAAAACACACACTTCACATCTCATTAGACAGGCCCACTGTGATAACTGACAAAGGGCCAAACAAAGGTTGACTTGACCATGTAACCTCCCCAAATTCTGCATGTGAATGATACAAATCATCAAATGTTTACCTGGCAGACCTGCTTGTAAAGAATAATTATTACCTCTTGAACATACTTCTACTTAAAAACACTTTGTCATACCAAAACAGCCATGATACCTGTTTGAATGGTTTTTAAAATAAAAACAGACTGCAAGACAGGCTGTTTTTATAGCAAGACTCTTTTCCTAGAGATCCATGCTAGAGTAACCCATTTACAGTGTGGCTTTATATTGTCTTACTGAAGTAAGCAAGACCTTCCATGAAGAAGAAGTGAAGAGGATGACAGCATGTGTTCCAAAGTATGTATATTGTTTAACATTAATGGTGCCCTCACCAATATGCAGATTTTCTGTGCCATGTGCACTAATGCAGTAATCAGACCACATGCTTTTTACTTTCACCCCCCAGTTCACCTTAAACGAGTTCAGGCCCAGAGAAGGGTTTTCCAGAGGTCATGTAGATGCAGCAATGAACTATGGATTTCTAAGGTAATAAAACACTAGGACACTACAGGATCATATCTGTTTTTGTGAAAGTTTGAAACAAGGAGCAGGAAAGCAACCAGAGGCAGCACTCACAGAGCAGGCTTAAAGACTGATAAACCAGCCTTCATTATTATGGTCAAAAGAAGAGAATACAAAAATTAAAAAAATAAAAATGGGTCAATAAACAGGAACTCACAAAGTTGTGGCAAACAGACACTCTGACTGAGAGCACTTACCAACTGATGCTTTAAATATACAAGAGGTAATGAAGGAAGTGGAGAAGTGGAGCACTGATTAAGGTAATGACACACAAGTAAAAATAAATACAAGACACAAGAGAAAAACGACAATAAAAAATAACAGGAAGTAACTTGACAGGGAAACGCGTAGGTTGAAGCTCAAGGAATCAAATAGAAACCACAGCCCCGACCACAAACAGAAAGTAGATTTCAAAGGTGGCAATAACTAAAACTGAGAATAAAATCATAAAGAAATCAACCAGGAAACATTCACCATGCAAAAGAATACAAAAGTCAAATGGAACTCAATCAAGAACACAAACACAGAAAACCCAAACTTGAAAAAAGCAAAACGACGATTAGTGAACCCAGAACCCACGTGTCAGTACAAAAACTACAGACACAGCTTAGATACAAAACCAAGGGTGCATGACAGTTTTGTTGCAATACTGCCTAAGGGCCTGAATATTGAAAACATTTCATTCCAATGCAGATTATCTGACTCTATTAAAGAGTAATGATTAAAATTCAATTTTAAAACTCTGGTTACTGAGAAGAGTTACTTTTCAGTTATTTGCCCAGGCAATGTATCAATGTTTTTTACACCCATTTATGTTAACTTTAAAAAAAAACATGTTTTTTAAGCATGTTTCTGTCATGCAACATGGTAACATGGTGTTAGCACTGTTGCCTCACACCACAAAGGTCCTGGATTCAAATCTACCACCTGGCCAGGGCCTTTCTGTGTGGAATTTGCATGTTCTTCCTGTGTCTGTGTGGGTTCTGTCCAGCTTCCTCCCACAGAAATGCAGTTAGGGAGGTTAGGTTAACTGGTGATTCTAAATTGCCCATAAGTGTGAATATGAGTGCAAATAATTGCCTGTCTCTTTGTGTTAGCCCTCCAATAGACTGGTGACCTGTCGAGGGTGCACTCGACTCTTGCCCTATGACAGCTGGAATAGGCTCCAGCCCCTTAAAATTGGATAAACTGAAGAGAATGGATGGATGGTTTCTGTCATGAAATGTCATGTCTTTAAAATTTGCATTTAGTTTCAAAAGATACGATATACTGATTTAAAATCATTGCATTCTGATTTTAATTGAATTTTAAAAGGAATCCAACTTTTTTTTTTTTAAATTTTCCCATAGCCAGTGTAGGCATCAAGCTGGAACCAGTCATTCTCATTTCTAGTGTTAACAATTTCTAGTGGTAATTTATTGAATTTTGACATTGTAGTAAGTTAACTGAGTAAAGATAGATATATTTGATTGCATGAGTACAGTTACAATCAAATCACACATTACTGTGACTCTTTCATTTAAGTAAAGCATTGAATTTTAGTTCCTGGTCAACATACTTTCACTGGCACACAGGTTTTAAATGAGCTCTTATTCCTCAGATGGAATTATCAACTTACAAAAGCATACAGTGATGAGTAATGATGTTTTCAGCCACTGTATAGTCAATGTGTTGCAAAGCTTCGGGCCATCTGCAGGGCACATGTTGCTGCAGTTCATCTGGTGACACATATACATTTCCAAGAAGACACACAGAGGTCTGGTCTGCAGTTCAGAAGTCTACCTTTGTTTATGATTCCAACACATGCTGGTCCATCACACTGTTGAGATCACAGCAGTCTGCTCCACCTCCCATTCAGCCAGCCAGTCATGCCACATCTGTCATCTTCTCTCTGCGAGTGTGCTATGGGAGTTCTGGTGGTTTCTAGGAGGGTCTAACAATGCCATGCTTCAGTGGTGGATGAGAAAATGTGGCTGTGATTGTCATGGTTTGTTTATTGATGAAGGCTGAAAGGAACAAACAAGAGGAATGGGGGTAGAAGGGGTGTACTGGCGTTGCCCAGGGAGAATGTGCTGTTAAAATAAATGAACTACTCTGCAAACGGTAGATCCAGCAGCAGTGTGTCAGATCCAGTTCTGTATAAGGTTTGTGTGCCTGCTGTATAAGCTCTAAAGATTTGCCTGCTTTGTGAGATCATCCTTTCCTACAGGATAGCCTTTGCACTGACCCACCATAAAGCCAATGTCTCCACAACATCTCTGACTGAGGTAAAGTAAATCTGACATTTGCACAGACATACACAAACACACACACACACACACACACACACACAAACCTTGACATGCACAACTGCCACAACCTTGCCCTCGCCTTGGACCTCTGGACCATTTTCCCTGGAGGCTAAACTAAAACAATCAAGCCACAGGAAAGCAGACATATGTCTCCAACGCAGCCATCACCTTTACAAACCACCATTCTGGAAACACACACACACAGATCCTCCATTTAATAACAAAAGACTGAATCCCAAGCTAACATATAAACACACACACACACACACACACACACACACACACACACACACAC
>VVHJ01018398.1:3392-14117 GCA_015107715.1 Tylochromis polylepis
TCCATATAACCCCCCCCCCCCCCCACCCACCCACTGCACCCCACCCATGGTATCTTTATTAGACTTTCTTTACATTTTCCTCGCTGCTAATGTCTTCAATTTCCCCAATTAGGCCTCTACTGCCAGACAGCAATTGAATAATTTAGAACATTTGTAAGATATCTCTGATGTTGTAATGGAATAATTTGTGTGTTCGTATAAAAGAAAAAAAAAACTGAAAATCACATTATTGGGTGAGCTGAATGCGACCTACTCTTTTTTTTAGTCTCATTCTCTTCTTCTCTTTGTCTCTTGGTCTGCACTGTCGGCGGCTATAATTAGCCTAAAGTCATTGCCGTACTGTAGCCTAGCGCTACTTGTTTGTCATTAGCACGTTTAACTAGTCATTTGGGTAATGACTTTCAAGATTGCCCTTGTTTTTACCGAGACATTTTTTTATATGTAAATGTTGAGAGAATTTCCATAATGTACCCCTTTTTATTCATCATAGAATAATTGATGCATATTTATTGCAGTGTAAACTTTGGTCTTTGAATGACTGTGTGTATAGTTATCATCCCCGTTTTCTTTATTATTATTGCAGTAGTATCTATTATTAACACGTGCTGTAAAACATTTATGTGTATTATGTTAACATGGAAAGATACCCGAGACGTGATTAATCTGAATTATTCCGTTCTTTTCCTGGCGGTTGGCTCTGTAAAGCTTTAGTGTTATTGGACACCAATTTTAAAGGGGAGCTCAGTGGTGGGAATTACTGATTGCTGAATTAACACCAGCAGGTTCTGAGTTTTCAGCCAAGTTTCCCCTGTGGATAGCTCACTCATAATATGCATCATTGAGTAACCAACGACCTCTTCATGTGTCTCAGGCCTGGAACTCCCCTTCATGATGATGCCACACCCTCTGATCCCAGTCAGCCTGCCCCCAGCCTCTGTCACTATGGCGATGAGCCAGATGAACCACCTCAGCACCATTGCAAATATGGCCGCCGCAGCACAGGGCCAAAGTCTGCCCTCCAGAATGGTCACCTCTGTTATAAAGGTAAATTTTTAAAAGAGAAAGCAAGCAGTGTCATAATAACAGCTAGCTGCTGTAAACATAGTTCCCTCCTTCTTGTGGTGTAACACTCGAGCCTGCGCTGGATATTTATTTTGCATGTGTGGTTTTGTGGCTGTTGGGGTTGCAGGAACGTGTGCCGGACAGTCCCTCCCCTGCTCCTTCCTTAGAAGACAACAGGAGGCCAGGCAGTCACCCATCGTCCCACCGTAGCAGCAGTGTGTCCAGCTCCCCAGCCCACACAGAAAGCTCCTCAGACAGGATACGTAAGTTTTATATATTGCTTCACAGCACATTTATTAACACAAACAAAAGGTGGAAAGAAAAAAAAATCCTAAAGGGCTTTACAGATTGTACAGAGGGAAGATTTAAGCTACCATCTTGCTAATAATGTTTTTTTTTCTCATTTTTTTATGCAGCCACACACCACAATGGTCTCTCCATGAACCAAGCCTTGCTTGGCCTGTCACCCAACATTGCACCGGGACCTAAAGAGGGAGACCTGGCCCATGACATGAGCCATGAAGCAAAGAGGATGCACACTGATAAAGGTGAGCCATGTCTCAGCTCAGTTCTGTTCAATTCTATGTATATACTGCCAATTCATAACAACAGTTGCTTCAAGGCACTTTAAATTGTAAGGTAGAGATCCTACAGGATTAAAAGGACAACCCCGACAATCAGACAATCCCCCTATGAGAGGCACTTAGCAACAGTGGGAAGGAAAACCTCCCTTTTAACAGGAAGCGAGCTCCAGCAGAATTAGGATCAGGGAGGGGAAGCCATCTGCCATGACCATTTGGGGGTGAGGGGAAAGAGAAGAGAGAAAAGGAGAGCAGAGGGAGACAAGACAAAACACACACTATAGTAGTATAGTAGTGCAGTCGTGGTGTATAAACACGGGAGGAGTGAAAAGACGTGAGCGCAGAAAGAAGTCCACCAGGAGCTTGGGACTATAGTAGCATAACTAAGGGATGGTTGATTGTCATCTGATCCAGCCCTAACTATAAAAAGTCCAATGAAATAAAAATCCTGAATCCAAACTGTGAGCTGGTTCCACAGGAGAGAGGCCTGAGAGCTGAAGGCTCTGCGTCTCATTCTAAGATTTCTTTGGAGAGTGGTAGTCTACAACTACATGCTGTATGTGTGTCTGAACAACTGTTTTTCTAATGTACTTTAGACTTGAAGGGCTCCAGTCCAGGCACCCGAGCAAGTGGAGTGTTCAAGTTTGAAGTTGCTTGGATGAGGGTTATCTTGGCTATCTATTTTTTTTGTCAGCGTTTATCAGCGTTTCTTCTGGGCTGACAGAATGCTCTGTAGGTAGGGGAAAGAACTTAGAGCTAGTGAAACATGCACATATCTGAGGAAAGAGAGCAGAGGACAGGAGAGAAGCTATAGTGTGGCCACAAATTACAGTAAAAGTAGTATAGTTGAAATGAGCCAAGAGCACATAAAGTAGGTGGAAACACAAAATTTTTATGTTTTTTTTTACATTTTGTTTTTCTGTTTGGTTTGTTTTGGTGTTGACAAATTATGACAAATTACTTCAGTTCCTCAGTTATGTAATTTGGATTCTCGAGAAAGCTGAACAACACAGTTTGACTGGCCACAGTTAGGGTATTTCAGTGTGTTTTTCAACTTTTTGACAGCCATTTATTTAATTTACTTCACACAATGCAGGTGCATTACTGGGGACCGAAGGAATTGCAGCGATAAGTCTGAAGAAATCTGGATAAACAGCCAGCAAAATTAAGCAAAGTTTACTGATAATATTTCAAGATTGGTGCCATCAAGTTAGTGTGGACTTGCAAATCTTCAAGTCTGATATCAGCACACATTAGTAGAACTAGCAAACTAGCAGACACCCACATATACATTTATATATACATACATATGTATGTCACACCATTCAGTACTATGAAACTCCATTTGGTGCTCAAATGTCCAAATATACACAACTGTGGGATTTGTGTATTTTTTATTTTATATTTTTATATGCTATATAGATGCTGGCACTCGCAGTGGGCTAGACAATGTTTATGCAAAGTTTCATCAAGATCAGTCCACTCGTCCAGCACGAGAATATTCAAAATATACATCCATCCACACAGTACATACATTCCTTAGTTATAGTATAATGCTATGGTTTTCTAAGGAAAATTACCTCCCCCTTAGCTCCATCCATTCCTATTTACTGAAATGCAACCAATTTCTATGAAACAGTGTCAACAAAAAAGTGAAGAGATTCGCCCCAGATGGGCTTCATTAACACTCTTGCTAAACAGACCATCCACTAGTCTCACTAATAAATGAAGAAATCTCTGTACGTGTGTGTTTGTGTGGCTTTTGGTTCTTTGCATTTTTGATCAACCATTCATCAAAATCTCTTCACACTTAGCAGGTGTGTAATTGCGGGGGTCGAGGCAGCGCCGTGTGGATTTTTATGTCGTTGGGATGAGTGGTCCTCACATTTTGAGTAAAAGTTGTTTCCTGTTAGAGTTTTACAGCAGTCAGACAGGCAGCTCGAGAACAAGCAAGACAGGCAATGGGCATTGGGCCCGAGGCCATTAGGGAACCCCTGAGGGCTGACAAACTTTACTCCACAGCAATCTCTCAAAATGTAGCAACCGCAGCGACCGCAACCTACTCCCCCTTAAACGAGCAGTTGACGATTTGCAGTGACGTTTCAATAGGAAACCTATCTAGAAGGCCTCCTTCTAGCTATGGCATCTTTAGTGAGCTGCAGGCTGAGCTCATTCTCCAACTGCAGCTCAAAACTCAAACTGTATGAAAGCTTAATTCCACACGATGTTTGGTTGTTTTTGGAATGCTTGGGATGTGTATTTTATCAGTGTAGGTAAAGTATGCAAAATAAAGCCATTAATAAAAATCAATCTCTTGTTGCACAATCAGGCTAATGTTGGGTATTTTGCATTGAGTGAATGCATCATTAGAGCTGTCCTTTTATAAAATCGGTGCTTGCATTGCTCATCTTAGCAGTAATTTAATGATGTGACATGCATACACAACTGTGAAAAGTAATGTTAAGTCTTTCAAGACTATATCATATATCTGCATAGCAGTTTGAGACCAGACTTGCGGAACTGTTGCAGATCAGGTGTGTACAGTATTTTGCTGACCCACCTTTTTCCTCCTGACATGAATGACTGAAGTCACTCTGCTCACTGTGCTGCATAGGCCTGTTTTAAATAGGTCATACTCTAGTTTGTTTAATTTGTCAAGACCAGCAAAAAGTTCCATGAACTTAGATTTACTTTTTGTACCAGCAGCAACATTTGCCAGCATTACAACTGTCATCGTTGCGCAGATTTTGAAAGAAACTTACAATCCACGAGGGAACAGTCTGCATCAAAAGAAAAATGTTATATTTCTAGAACTTTATGAAAAGGGCCCTAAAAGTCCATTTGAGTCCTAGAATATTGGCAATAAAATTGAGAAATGTTAAACCTTTAATTTAAAGATTGTTCCTGCCCTTAATTTGTCATAATTTTAGACTATACTGCTGCTTCTATGGCTTCGTGTCTCTGTTTAGTACGTATTGTTGCACAGGCACATAGAAATAACTGCACATGTGTGTTTTGCTTGTTGGATCTCTTTGAAAGTGTCTTTACCTGGCTTTAGACGTTTTACATTTGCGACATCATATCAGCCCCCTGTATTGCACATGCTGCGATTTAATAACACCCCTGGAGTTCTCTTAATTAACTACAAAAACATTTAATAGTGCAACTAAATGTCAGCTTGGTCTGATTTCCACACAGATTTTGCATCTCAGTTATTTTACTTATTTATTTATTTTTAGATATGATATTTTTTTGCCAATTTTTTTAAACATATCAAATGTTGCTTTTAATCTTTCCTACCAAAATAAAATGCAGAATTAGCCGATCAGCCTTTACGCTATTAATTGCTTTTATTAATTTATTACGATGTTGTTGATGAGAATTACAAAGAAGAGTAAAAAGAGAAAAGAAGCAGATAGAAATCTACTAAGCATGGCAGATTAAATACAAAATGAAGCAAATAATAGATTTCAGTATTCTCTGTTGGTTTTAGCGGAGCTGTGCTGGGTGATGCAGGGTGGGGTGAGGTTGATAATGATAATAAAACCACTATGGAAATCATTCGGCTGTATGTTCCCTGTTGGCTAGGCTGACGTGAAGATCAGTGTTAGACCTTCACTCACAGGGTGTGAAGCAGTGAATAGTAATAATTAGCAGGATCATGAGCTGAATTTATGGGTCACAGACCGTCTAACTGCATGTGTGTGAGCATATGTGTGTGTGTGCGTGTGTGTTCATATGTGAAACAAGGAGAGATTTGCACTAACAGGGTAACGCAAACAAAGAACGAGGGTTTAACCGAGGATCCACACACATAAATCAGCTGAATGTTTCCTCAGCAGCAGAAATCTTCCTTCTTAGCTGAAGTGCCTCCTCCACACTCAGATAATCAACACAAATGACTCTAATTTCTTCACAATATTAGAGGAGAAAGCAAATGACCGAGCAATCCGCGCCAGTTCTAACTAGTTGACCCGCGCACATCTACTCGCAAACACACGCTGTATTATCTTTGAGATTGTCAATTCCTAATATGTCACTGGACTTGATTAGGATTCTGAGCTCTTCAGTGTGTGCACCAGAGGTCTCGGGCTGTGGAAAACATTTTTATAAAATAACCCATTAATGCAGAGGAGTGCAACTAAATTAGTTACCAATTTGCTGAGCATGAATTAATGAAGAGAGCTTCTCCCGGCTCCCACAGTTGTAATTTTCATAATAACCCCAGACCTTTATTTGGCAGGTTGTTTAGTTTTTTCGTTTGAAGGTTTTCATTAGTCTAATGAGGACTGTGCAAGGGCGAGCAGTCAGCACAATTTACATGAGGAAGCTATCATAATAAATGAGGCAATTTGAATAACATGCACAGGTTTATGCAGCGAGATAAGAGAGATTGTAGCAGCCAAATACAGAGGTAACCAATACATTAGAACCAACTAATAACCAAAGTAATTCCAATAAAAGCTTTAAGTGAAGGGAATAAAATTAATGATAGATATATTGAACTGTAATGATATGATACACGATGCATTGGATTAATAAAATAAATGTGTTCCATTGTTAAAGAGGGGAGAGGCCTCCCCATCCGAAGCTTTGTTTATGGCGAGCTTTTTAATTAGGCCGTTCATCGCATCAGTTTGTTTAGATAAATGAGATAACATTCCAATGGTTTAATGATATCTCTCCACTTGTTTGATCTTTATGATCCTGGCAGAGCATTAAATTAATCTCTTGCAATGCACTCTAAGAAGGGGAGCAGGTTGGCTGCAGAGGACGGATGCAGTGCCCCGGCTCATATGGAGACTATTTAAACAGTCAGATGCCTCAAACACAGCCACTATAATGCCTCAGCACTCATATCCTATGAACGTGCCTCATCTTTTTCATGTCATCTCTGGTGATGAAGGACAAAGGCTGTTTGTTGTCATATAAAACAGACAGTTCCCAAAGTTGTGTCACCAAGTGCAGCGTAACCAGATGGTAGGGGGTTTTTTTGCTGGGGAGGGAGCTGTTGTTTGAACTTGATTATTTTTTGTCCAGATTTTGCCGAAGAAGAAAAAAAAGAGAGAGAGAGATTAGTCGATACGTTGGGGGAGAAAAAATAAAAAGGCTAGTAGAAAGCTAAGTGTTATCTCACATGTGACTAATTGAATTGCTTCAAACAGAAAGTCTGCGGCGATAGCTTCCGACAAGCCTCTGTCTCGTGAAACAGCAGGTAGCTGACAAACAAGGGGAAATTTGAAAGGTACAGAAGCCTTTTGGCTGTAAACTTACTTTGGACATCAAACACTGGCTATCATTTTATTTCCTTGGGGAAAAGGTGTTTGAAACACAAGCCATATGTACAGTATGTATGTTGAAGAGTTTTCTGTTTAAAAAAAAAAAAAGAGAGAGGGAAGAAAAGAAAAAAACATGTGGCAGTTTAAGCAATTTCCCATCAACAGCTCTAACCCCAACCCCACCCCACCCCCAAGTGCAGGTAAACATGCCACATCTCTTTTGCACTGAGCTAAAATGCCTCACAAGACATGCAGAGGCAAGTACAGTATGTAAGCTGATTCTGTAAACCATATTTTAAAAGCGGGTGAATCATTAGTAATATGATATTGGCACTTCACTGGTGAATGTTATGTATACTTGTTGACACAACAGGAGATGCGCTCCTAATCTCCTCTCAAGCATAAATGGAAGCCTGTGGTGCATTATGTCACCTAGGTAGTGCATCCTCTCATATACCTGCTATCAGCCGAGCAATCGGTGATGCGCTGTGAGCTGGTGTGACCACAATGGACAAAGTTGATTTGCCTCGCCTTTTGTTTGTCAGGACGCTGGCTCGATGTCTATTCAGTGTGCTAAGGGCTGGCGCACTGTCCGCAGCCCCAGCTTGCACTTTCAAAGATGAAACTGAGCAGGCACCGGGATCACAGTCTGTCACCATACAGCTGCTTTGGCCAAGGACCTGTGGACGCTCATGGGTTCGCGTAGAGAGAGAGAGATAGAGAGAGAGAGAGAGAGAGAGAGAGAGGGGAATATAGTTTGAAAAAAAAAGAAATAAAAAAAGACAAACGAGTGATTTTTTTGCCTTTGTAGTCTTTGTTCTGCTCCTTCTTTGCATAAGCATTTGCAATGATAAAAAGGCAGGCAGGCAGGGGACTCTGGGTCAGGCAAAAGTTTCGGCATCAGTTTTGTGCTGTTTTCGTAAATATTCCACTGACATCGATGGTATCACTGTACAGTATCATTAAAAGTTCGGTACGTTCGAGGCAAGCTCCTTCTCTCTCATCTCCCTGACTTTTAATGTATAGTGTTTTGCTCAGTATCTCCCGATGTCCTTGGAATTGCGAGCTTCAAACACATGCTGACTACCTGACTTTCCCTAAGTCAGGAGGCAAGATCATTAGCCATCACAGCCCTGAAATGTGACTTGGCAGACAATAATGCTTTATGATCAAACAACTTGTCAGTGCGTCCTGTTGAAATGAAAGAGTGCAAAAAAATAATTCAATAGAGGATCAATCAAATTTCCTCAGCCTGCGTGAGAGAGAGATTGCTGATGGTGCAGAGAGGGGCTATTCCTCGAGGACATGGGAGTTCATTTGGATATTTGTTCTCCCCTCTCATGAATGTTCCATTGCGTGACACCATCTCCTGCTAATCACATTTCACTGAGAAAAGGGGGGGTGGTGGTGGGGGGATGCTTTTAGGAACGTTGAAAAGAGAGAGGTTCTTTTTAATCTTTGAAATGCCTCAAAAGTGACAGAATGCTTTCTCCTGCCAAGACGTGAGCCTCGGATGGGGAGATAAATATGCTGTGGTCAGCTAAGTGTATCTAGTGAGCAGAGAGGCAAATTTAATAATGCATTATCATTCACTGGCGAAGGTGAAATCTCCCTGTCCATCAGAAGGCTCAGGCCTGTTTCATGTTACCCTTCACTGCAAATGAACAAGTGCTTTACTCAGCCATACCAGAGATGCACAGTAGGCACCAGTGCTTTACTATATATGCTGCTCAGGACTGTCAGGAAAGCAGGGCCGCGTAATCAAAGCAATCATCTATCTGTCTTGACTGGAGACGTTAATGCTCACGCTCCTTTATCCTGATGAAACTGTTGTTGTTGAACAATAACCTCTTCTTTTTTTTTCCTTTCTCAGAACACAAGGTGCGTTTTACATATCTGAGCATCTGCTATTATGCAGATTATGGGAACATATTTACCTGAATGCCCTTGGACAACAGCACTAAACAATTATGAAGATTATGTACAATGCAGAAAATTTGCGATTCAAAACAATGCCTATCGTAGCGGTGGCAACTGTTGCAGACAGATAAGGTTGACCCTGAATGTGTGTTTCTGCGCTTTCGGAGACATTCTGTGGGGTTGTTTGTATAATTTAATATTTACATGTAAACAGTAATTAAGCAATGCTACCAACATGCCAAGGCCAGGCTCTGCCAAGGTAAACACCAGCCCTAGTAGTTTGCCACAGTCCATCATGTTTACAGACTTGCAGAGCTGAGTGCTGTTTGTGTGCTCTTCCTTGGCAAAGCCCATAAAACACAACCGATTGGATGCCGAGTGTTCAACACAGTCACTCTTATCGTCTGGCAGTCTGCTCGCTGACTTGAGGACATTGTGAGTCAAACCTTTAAATTTTCACTCGGCGATAATTACGCCGCTATACTTGAGCTTTTATATCCTTTCACTGAGAAAGTAAATCATTCCTAATAAAGAGAGGAAGAATGGGGGGCGGAGGGAAAAGTGCTTGAGGACTAATTCTCTTCACTCCCTCCCTCTCTATTCTGCTTTTTGAAAGCCTTTCTCTGAGTATTCCAGTCACCTTGACTTTGCAGCTGCAGCCTTATAGTCTGTTGCTTATCCTGCCTAACCCCAGCCTGTCAATTAGGTCTTTAAAAATTAATCTCTTTAACTGGAAATACCATGCCAGCTTTCTTCCGTCTGTAAATGAAGTGTTATTAATTCACACAGCGCAAAGCCACTGTTATGAATAATGTTATCAAAACAGATTTCCACACGTTTAACACGTCGCTCCTATTAAAACCCCTTAAGTATTTTTATTACTGTGAAAACAGGACTGCTAATGGATTTGCATCAGTTTTCTGCGGCTTCCTCACCAGGCAGCCGCGGAGCAAGCGCTCCTAAGCTAGGCCCTCTTTAAAAGTTTACATTTTCCCATTTTCTCTTTTGTTCTTTCATCTTCATTTAAAAAGAGAAGGAAAAAAGAAAGAAAAGCAGCTCAGTGTATCCAGTCTGGATTAGTGCCAGCTGTCGTCGACAGTCATTCAGCAGTAGCGGCAGAACGGCAGAGCCTCTCCCTGTAGGATTGCAATGCCAGGCAATGACACCAATGTGTCTCCCCTTCCCACCACCCCTCCTCCACTTCCCCACCCTGCCCCATCCCACCCCTTCCTCCCAAACCCAGCAAAGCTCTGATCTAGCAGCAGGCTATCTGGCCAACCACACCAAGCTATTACTTGTTCTATTAAAACCTGGCGATTATGGGGGATTTCCTCTCTGTTTGTTTGTTTGAATGCTTAATTATCAATATGTAATTGGCATCTGTATTGTGATGTCGGGCGCATATTCGGTGGCATATTTTGCTGGAATGTAAGTTGCTATCGGCTGGAAACAGGACTCCCCAGTCACTGTCTAAGTTAAGCTGCATGAGAAGTTGCTCTAATGAATTAATAAATGCCAAACAAAGGAGAACTAAACAAAGAGTGAGAGAAATAAATGGCTTGATGATTAGTGGGTCAAGCAGCTTAGTGGGGTGTACAGTACAAATGATCCCCCCTCTGAAATGTGAATGATTCAGGCAAAATAGCCAATCGATAGCTGAGGCCAGTTTAATCTCTGGGATTCTTCTGTTAATAAATGGGCCTGGACAATAGAGGTCAATATGCAAAGACGGTTTAAACACCTTCAAAGCTCCACGCAGTGATGTCCTTCTCCAAGCATTATCTTCTTGACAGTTTGGGCTCAAGAGTCGATAGGTGAATTACAGAAATCTATCCAAGTCACCCCCCCCCCCCCCCCCCCCCCCCCCACCCAACCCCCCCCCC
>VVHJ01018398.1:31418-51974 GCA_015107715.1 Tylochromis polylepis
AAAATTGAAAGCATTAATTAACGGACTTGTTTAATTAAAAATACCAAGAGGAAGGCAGCAACCCTGGGTGATATTTCTTTTTTTTTATGTGGAGCCGGGTGTCCTGACACATTCCACACTACATTTAATTTTTCAGCTGTAAGAACAAAAATTCCATGACTTTTGTGCGGATTAAAAAAAATTAATAGGTAGATGCTTGTACAAGCTTTTCTTGATTTATTGCTTTTGTTTTTGATTCACAACACCTATCCACAGGGATTATTTTAAAGTAACTGTAACAGGTACAGCTCTTAAAGCACATAAAAAATATAAAATCGACATTGAAAGACAAATTTCTCTAGTAAGCAATTCTGAGTGAAATGTGTTGACACAGCATGCTTGGCCCATTCCCATTTTGTATGCTTTTTAAAGCGTGGCCATAACACAGCCACAGAGATGAATAATTGACTGATTGCTGCATAATTCAGTGCTGCATTGTAAAAATTCAAGGCCTAAAATTTTTCAAGCTTTTCTTCTTTTTATTAAAAATGAGGTTAAAGTTTCAATCAACCTTGAAAGAACAATATGACACACAGTGGGCAATCAATCATGAAACCATGCTTCTCGTGGAGTTCAGACTCACACTGGCTGTCACCGCTCCACTCAGTGCAAACTTAAGTTCACTATCGAGTGAAAGAAACTGGCATAACGTCCACTTGATCCATCAAATGACTCCGAGGTTCCTTCTTTGCGCTGCGGTGAAAGATTCACTCTGCTCACCTCCAGTGAGCTTGTGAGATGTGGTCTGTTCTCAGCTATTACTCAGATATTCTGTTTATTTCTCTATCTGATGCATTTTCCTGCACTTGCATGTGAGAGAAAAGGCCCTGCAGCTACATGTTTCATATCACTGCACATTTTGTAATAAATTCAATTCAGTACAAATATGACCATGAGGCACACAGACTTTAAATACCAAATGTGCATTATAGATGTGTTGTTGCCTTTTTTTTACTTCACTATAGTGTGGAAAGCACATTGCTGATTGCATATTCAAAGCACTGAAAGCCTTGTGAGCTGTGTGTTTTACTTACTTGGCTTGATGTGTCGATGCGCTCATGAAGACATCATGAAGACATGATTATTCTGCTTGATCCTGCCTGCTTTTGGTTCATCCAATGTCACAATGCATACTTGGTTGATGTTTTGCGCTTGCATGGTCAGCTTAAGATCGGCGATAGATTTTTTTGCACTTAAAGGATAAAAAGTTGCACAACTGAGAAATGAAGCTGTATTTATGCTTCAACGTGGTGTCAACTGCATTGTTAACCCCAACTAATTCCTCGCTCATCATCCCAGCCAGGCGATGACCATTTAGTGAAGGCAGTAATATTGCATGTCTCTTGATAACTCAGTGGTGACCTGGAGTCTGTGGAGAGGCATTAGGAAGGTGCAGGCTGATCATCTGAAAGATGGGACTAATGTCACCTAATCAGATAGACCATTATGCATTAGTGAAACTACAAAACAGTTTTATCTGACAAGGGCCAGGCCACATTACCTAAATTAACATTTTGCAAGCATGAACATGGAAGACGACAGACACGAGAGGAGGGCTATAGGACGGCGGCCTGTGCTTAGACATTCGGCAGTAATTATTAATTTATGATTGTCTCTGGTCTTAATGAAAATGAAAGCCAGGAAAGAGAACAGGGAGGGATAATGTGGCGTGAAATTGAGTTTCATTTGTACAGGGGCCACCTTTTAACTCTGCGCTTCTTAGGCGGAAATGAAGCCGAGCTCTTCCCCCCCCTCTCTAGTGAATGCATTTCAGAAATTTTTTTTTTAACTATGTTTCTATCATGCCTTCCTTTGAGTCTTCAGTCAAAGCGTGCTCATATCCTCTCATCCTTTTGTGATATTTGGGGCCAACGCGGCCTTTAACATCTCCATTACTCTCATAAGGTCTTTTCAAAATGACACAAGGCTCTTTGATGTCTGATAACTATGTCAACAAGTTTCTTGAATGGAAATGTCTCTACACAGCACCACCTTAATGTCAGTGAGGCAATGGAGAAAGGTCTCAGACCAGGTTGGTAAAAAGGGAGATGTGCACAAGATTGTATGGAGTATTTATTTATTTTATTTTTTACTGAAGGATGTGGAGGGCCAATTTAAGACTTATGTTGTACTGATGAGATAATGGGTTAACACCGGGAAAAATGAATATGGGTTTTTGCTTAAACATGTGCATGTATGCATGATGAAAAAACACTCTGATGTTCTAAACACAGGAACAGATATTCAAGTCCAACATTTAATGACTGCAGCTATTTTTTTTCTTTTAAAGGAAGTCATAATACATCACTAGCTTTAATTCTTATGGCATTCAACTTAACTGGATGCAGGCAGTTACAGACAATGTGCACCATATTAAAACTCCTGGGCTGAAAAATTAAGTCAGTGCAAAACTGCCATAAACTACATTTTCTGGAATGGCCACTTGAGGCTGGTTCAGTCAGTTTCTACAGACACTAATGTTAACATGACTGACTTTAGAGCAAAAATAAATGCTTTATTTCCTTGTGTTTACAACCAGATACAGGAGTAGTCTCAAAATAATATCATGATATTTCCCAAAAATCTGTGACGATGATATTTATGATGATGTAGTGTATTGATGTTTACATTTTGCAAGCAGCACCAGTTATAAGTAAAAGTAAATGAAGGGCCTTATCCATCCTTCTTTTTCAATGAACTACTGTCAAAGATGACACACTACCTAATTCAAAGTGTGAATCTGTTGAGACAAGCACAGCATTATAACGCAATAGCTGTGAGACAACATTATATCCAGTGGCACAGCATGAGTCAAATATAAACACAAAAGTAGCCTAGGTAGTGTTCTTGAAATTTTAATATAGGTACACTGCTCAAAAAAATTAAAGGAACACTTTGAAAACACACCAGATCACAATGGGGGGAAACAATGCTGCTGAATAGCTATCCTTATATGGACTGGCTAATGTGTTAGGAACAAAAGGATGCCGCATCGATTAATGCAAATGAAAATTATTAACCTACAGAGGGCTGAATTCAAAGAGACTCCAGAAATCAAAGTGAAAAAAAATGATGCAGCAGGTTAGTCCGTTTTGCCGAAATTTCATTGCAGCAACTCAAAATGGTACTTAGCAGTTTGGATGTGCTCCACGTGCTTCTATGCATGCTGACTGACAATGCTGACTTGATGCTATTTTGTAATTAAAAAGTGTTCCTTTAATTTTTCCTTGAGTAGTATATAAAACAAAGGCTTAATACTTTAGTTTAACAATAACTCAAACAACTTGACCTACTAACGATTCAGTATTGTCACATAATGACTCTAGAGCTTTTAAACCAGCTGCCTAAAGTCACGTTTTCTACCATGTGACCACATCAATAATTCCCATCTACCATTTAGCTCTTCCTGTTATAAGGTGTGCAGCAAGCGACTGCAGCTAGCAATGCTGGGTTGTTGCTGAGTTTACAGGGTTTGTTTACTCTTGGGTCGCACATCACCAGCTGCTAGTATCTCCTTCTTAGCCTGGTTGTACTGTATATTTTGCAAAACACTGTGCTTTGTTGGAGTTTGTTGAAGTGGCTCCCTGTTACTCACTGTCAGACATGCCCGGGCTCATTGTTGTCTCTCTGTGTAGACATGGGAACATAAAAACACAGCATTGCTGTAGCAATGATATCATGATATGACATTTTTATATCACTTAAAAATTTATATCAGTATTGTCGTGGATAATATGATATAGCACAGGCCTAGCCTCGGTTTCTATGACTGATTTATCCCTTTATGACAACTATGGTTTTCTTAATTTGTGGATGCACTACGCTACAGGTAGATCCTGACTGGGTTTCACTTTAACTAATTCAAGTCACTTAATTCAACTTCCTGACTGTGTTTGTGGTGTTGGTGCCTTTCATAATATAATTTTCTGGCAATAATATGTATTATTATTAAAAAAAAGTGCAAACAGTCTGTCTAAGAAGTCATGTTTTGGTAAGAAAAATTATAGTTATGTTACGTAGCACTAATTAGCAGTAACATCAGCATCATTAGCACTCGTTTAAGTTTATATCACGGGCCACAATGATGCAAAATATGTAAGTCCAGTATTACCTCTGTTTTGGGGGTGGTACAGTGGTGTGGTGGTTAACACTGGTGCTTCACAGCAAGCAGGTCCTGGGTTTGAATACAGGATTCTGCCTTTCTTTGTGGAGTTTGCATGTTCTCCCCATGTCTGTGTGAGCTGTTAGCTCACTCAGGCTTCTTGTCACTGTCCAAAGACCTGCATGTTAGGACAGAGGTGGGTTCTTTAGTCAAAGCCAGTAGGAGTATCAGCTGCCACATGATCCATAGTCAATAAGAAATTTGATTACTGCCACAAGGATCGTTATTGTTATTCGTACAGAGAAATATGAAGATTTAAAACTATTCAGTATATAAACCTAAAATTCATTCAATCATATGTCACCTCAGTGCAACATGAATAAATGATTGAATATGTGGCACGTACAAAATGGTATGACTTTCATGTTTATCCCCGGGATTGTTTATATTTTAAGCATTTTAAGCATTTATTTAACTTTTGTTAGCCATGACAAACAAAAAATTTTGGTATTGAAGGGAATTGCCAGAATCAGTGTACTCTCAGGTGGTGCTCCTAGGCGTACTAAGGTGAGGGACCCCGTCCTGCCCTCAGAGGAAATTTAAGTGGTTCATGTCTTCTGTTGTCTGACTTTTTCACCTGTGTTTCAGGTTAGTACGCTGTGGAACTACACAAAAATCGGCCTCTGCAAGCTAACCTTTTAGCACCGCTATTTCGATAGCGTATGATGGACGCTGTCATTCATTTTAATTTTGTTTGTTCCCGTGGCATCGTAAAGGAAAAAAGGCGGGAACTGTGTTACGAACAATGGGTTTTTTTTTAAGCATCGTAAAACTTAACATTTATTTTCAATTCTGGGGCCCTGAAAACTTAACACATGTATTATGTGTTGCTGTTTCTGTTGATAAAATGCTAATATGAATGTTTAAAAAGGTTTAATTCTGTAAATACACTGAGTTACGGTTTAAAGTGTGATTCTGATCTTTTAGCATCGTAATCTACCTGATATTCTAAATTCATCAACATTCCCTTTGTGATGTGGTTAATATTCTCAGATGAGAAAAGTAGTAGGTTACCAAAGTAGCTCCAGTTGGAGAGGTGGTGATTTATGCCTTTAAGTGAGAGAAATAGTGTCTAACTCACTGAATTGTTTGGTGTGGCTGAAGCCTTAAAACCTATTCGGTTTGATGCTCCTGCATTCATATCAGTGATGATTTGGTTTATTTATGCAGTCTAAAACTTAATATGAGTAACATCTGTCACTGACATACAGCAAGTAAAGCAAACAATGGGCTTAGAAATAAGAAGATATAATTGCACAAGGGAATATTTGTAGATCCATTTCAAGTTTATGAGACTTTGTAATAAAACAATAAATTTGGAAAGCGACGTAAATGGTTCATGTCTTCTCTTGTCTGACTTTTTCACCTGTGTTTTCAGGACATTGAACCAGTATCATTTGTTACTGTGGAGTAACCAAATTTTGGCCCTGTAACAGTTACATTTTTTAAGTGGCCACTGTTTGTCCTGAAATATCAATACAATAGTGATTCATATCTGAAGTGACATCTGCAAGCTCTTGCAAAATTACTCACAGACACAGTATCCAAATCACCAGGGTTGGTTATATTAAGTCAATTACATTTTTACAATTGTGAGCGAGGGATGGTTAATTTAGTTTGACCCAAGAGCCAGCGACACTCCCCCAGATAACAGATGGATGAGACGAGTGACCACAGGCATAAGGGAGTGTGTGTCTGAGTGTGTGTGAGCCCACTGGATTAGTCTTCATTTGATGCCTCTGTCATAAGGGAGGGGAAGACTGAACGTTGGCTGGCAGAGCAAAGAAAACACACAGGGTCAGTAGAACACACAAACACAAGAACACACTATTAACCTCCCCCCAGCTCATCAACTTTATTTTGCAATCTTCCCTCAGAACCATTAGAATACCCTGAAGAAATGACTTTCCAATTAAAGGGGATCTAGAAGAAGAACGTTTTTTTTTCTTCTTTTTTTATATCCTCAGCTCCTGGAGTCCTTTATTCCAATAATTTAAATTGGAATTGATTTTTCAATTTACCCACTGACTGTTATGGACACAGAGCATACGGCTAAATAGAGCTACGTTCTTAGAATTTGTCATGACAGAGCCAAACATGCAAATTTGCCCATTCATTTCCTTCCAAGACAACAATGAGGGAAGACAGCAAATTTAGGCCTTGTGTGATTACAGAATTTACGTATTTATGTGGAAAGGTTACTGTAAAAACTACTCACATTTTTGTTCCAAATTAACGTGCACGGTCATATTAAGAAGTTCAGATGTATAATTTAGTGTAATGTTTAACAGGCATTCTATTAGTGTTCTAAAGGCTTTAGCTCAGGCCAAAATGTGCCCAGTACACCACATTTCCCACAAGCTTCTAGAGTGGAGTAAAACAGTAGTCTGTTCCAGACAGGGAGCTTGAGCCGTACACGTTTAAGTTTGACAAACTATGCCAATGAACTCTGCAACAACAGCAGTTCCAGCTGCGTTCTAATGAGCATTTATTGTGCCTCTACAGCAGCGAGTGCTTTGCAGAGCCTGCTTCAAAGCGAACCAGATTCTACTTGAGCTGTTTTACAGATGCGTCTCGAAATCCGAGGCCGTTCTTCTGTGGACGAATGGTTCTGTCTTTTGCTCCTGACAGCTGTGCGGGCTTGTTGTTCGCTCTCTCCTGAGTTGTTTTAATAAAGTTGTGCTGCAGGACTAGTGAGAGAAGATTAATGGACGCACAGGAAGTGTGGCAGTTGTGAGAGGATGCAGGACAGAGCGGGCCAGCAGCCATCTGTTCCCTCTCCTTTACAGCTCTCTTAATGGAGAAGCAAACCAAACAACATGGATCTGAGCCCTGCAGACAGACACACACACACACACAGAGGCAAGCACACACACAGACACGCGCACACACCTCTATTGCACACAGCTAAACACAAAACATCACTTTATATGACAGAGATGAGAGCTAGGCTTTTGTCATTGTATTCCCCCTTGTTGGATGTGTGCGTGTGCCTGCTGGTACGTTTGTGTATATGTGTGTGTGTGTGTGTGTGCATTTTTTTTCCCCTACCTTTCAGCGAAATAAAGTTGGGTGTGAGCCACGGCTGTGAGATTTAGATGAAAGACACAGCCTGGATGGAACGTGATTAAGAGATATGTTCTTGAGGCAAAACAGGACTTGGCATTTGCTGAGACAAAACCTAATCAAATTAAAGCAAAACATGGCCATTGTTGTGGAGTGTGTTCTCTGCTTGTGTCACGTTTGAAATGAAACAGTGTAAAATAGATATGGGCTTGTGTCTGCGCTGCATCACCAACGCAGTGGCTTTATTCAGATTTACACACAGGCACTGACTAATGATGGTTGTGCCCAATGATGCCTAAAGCACTTTATAGAGCTGTCTGGGTTATAAAAAATGTTTACTATGATGGAGCGGAATGGCTCGCTGAAAGAGTATTATTGTTTACAAGTTATTGTTTTCGATTAATTCACTCAGCAGAATTGTTAAATTCTCTATCCAACAGGCATGCCAACCTCCAATTCCTTCTTCCGTCAGTAAGTAGCCTCCAGTCTTCCTTCCGCGGGTTCCCTCTCTACACCAGTGCTCCATATTTATTATTAGCCTTTAATGAAATCTATAGTCCGACTGTTTCTCATTTTGTTTGTTTTCAATGAGCGCAGGCCATGTCACGTTAAATGACAACATGCATCGTCTCCTTCTTTTTCCCAGTGAAGACATCTGTACGACATGATGAAGTTTCCTCTCTGAGTATCAATCCTGTAATTGAGCTCAGGGAGAGGAGACGTGATGTGCACACAGAGGAAGGGAAAGGCCTCCTTCGCTCTTCATTCCATTCCTTCATCCCTCCCTCTGTTTCTCCCTCTTTCCTACACACACACACACACACACACACACTACAGACTAATGCTGCATCCCACTTTTATTGCAGACATACACACATATGCACATTTATTCTTCTCTTCCTCTTTACCTGCTTGTACATTCAATTTGTCAGTCAGCTCTCTTTAGATGCACATCAGCTGAAATAAGTGCATTAGCATTAGCTGCCATAATATTGCTCGCTGTTCAGAGAGCCCTGCACTATGGGCCAGGAGCTCTGCAGAGTGGAGAGACGCAAGTGGCATCTCATAATAGTGTCTTCAACAAGCATTTCGCAACACTGCATCCTGAGTGAGGCTGTGTCCTGGAGCTACAGTGTCTTTATCCATGTCTTTTTATCCGCCTTGTAATGTTGCTTTCTCATTCTTCTTTTACAATACCGTGGATCATGCGGAACCCGAAGTGAGACCGGATTAAATATTAACACAACCTGACACGGTCCCCACTGGAGCTCCTATTCCACTTCACCTAATAGAATTAAAAAACTTTGCCACATGCATGGAGCAGGACAGTGTTGCGAATGTTATTCTTTACAATGACTTTGAATAAATCTTATATAGATCTATGGATAACCTGACAAGAAGGAGGCCAAGGTTTCCATTCAACCACTTAGCTGAGCTAGGAGTTGGAAAATACACACACACACACACACACACGCACGCACACACAGATGAGGGCCTTACATTATTTATAGTTCTTAATGGTGGCTGGCTGTGTGTGTGAATCAGCAAGAGAACAGTCTGCTAAAATAGACACACAGCTGTAATCAAGGCCATATATTTCCTCTCCTTCTCATGCTAAATACAGGGTCAATTGGAGGCAGTTTAGCAGCATTTGAAACTCTTGCACTAGATTATCTCCTTTTAATGGAGACGAAAGACAATGTAGAAGTATACTGCAGTTGCCAGAGGAAAAGATTACCTCTGAGAGGCTATCCTTGCTAATGTGCATACCTCACACAGTTCCTGCTCTTCATAAGATATGATTGTACGTCCAAATACAGATAAAAACAATAGCTCATGTGCTTAACCTGGTTTTGTCCGCAAAAGGAATCCATTAGTCTCATTGTGCAGCCCTTAAGCTCAGCATCGCAGGGGGGAATCCGCCGTTGTACCGCTACATCCACGAACATGTGCCTCTCATTTCCTATGGCAGTCCAGAAGTATCCTTCAACATCCTATTGTAAAGTTTACCAGGGGAGAGGTTCAGCGTATTAAAGTGCCCTGAGAGAAACGCTAAACGATGTAAATGCAGGCAGCTGCTGGCTGCTAATGCCATACAGTAGATGAGGAGGCCCAGCTGAGGCTGGATGTGTACAGTATCTATATAACATTATAGGTCCTCTTTCATGTCCTTGTGCTCTCTAATGGGAACAATATGAAGACTAATGGTATATAGTAAAACTGTGGAAAACAGTCCTTCAAACAAAACTGTTAGAAAATCCATTCGCGCCTTCGTTTCAGCATTAATTTCAATTCAGTCAACATTTTATTTTATATTATTTGTCAGACAGTTGCAAAAACCAAACTAAACCAAAGTGTTTAGTTTGGTTTGGTGGCTTTCATTTTTACTACTAGTACATGGAGCGGGAGAAAAAGGGGATTTCAACAACTGAGCCATACTTCTAGTCAGCAGTTTATCCATTTCTCACGTTTTCATTTACAGCAGATAGCATGCAGGTGTCTCAGTGTGAATATATGTTAGTTATATTGGAATTTTGTTTATCTTTTAAATGCACAGTCTTTCCATGCATACCCCCAGGCTATGGTACAACTGTAGCTCTAACTACTCCTTCTTTTCTCCTAATTCAGAGGAGTATTTTCTCCCAGATCTGCTTTGACTTTCAGGATTTAATGGAACACACATGAACGCGCAGCGTTATAAACCAGCTCTTTAGAAACACTTTTAATCATGGTACAGATAAATATATAAAAAAAGCACAATCTGAAAAACAAATGCAGCAACACTGTCTCTGATCATCATTTGATAGTGTGCTGACACGCAAACTCTATTAAGCTGTCTTCAAATATGCAAAAATGATATGATTTTACAATGATTACATATTCACTTCCCCAGCTGGCTGGCTCCAAGCGTCTCCATTTGTCATCGACTATTGTGTCCAATTATATGATTAGCTTTGAACACTCCAGCACTTCGAGAGCTCTCGTGTGTTCTGCCGCGCAGAGTGATTCACAAACAAAGTCATTACAACATGTATTCACACATATCAAATAACAAAACAGATGGCCACTGCGCCTGCTGCCTGATTTGTTTTCCACACGAGTGGTGGAAAAAAAAAAAAGAAAGAAAAAAAGTATTTTGTGCGAGCTGTGTTTAATGCTGACTGTTTTTATTCCCAAAGAAGAGCAGCTGGCTGTTGCGCTGTTAGATCAGCTCCTATGAAAGACAATCTTGTTTTCATTAATTTCTCTACAACAAAGGCACTTGTTGGGAAGATTTAGAATTACAGCGGGTAAAGCTTCCGGATAATTCATCACAGGGACTTGACAGGAAACTTAATTGTTTTAAATGCCAGTTGCTGTGAGCACTGTGGCTGGTTTGTCTTTGATGCCTAACAGGTGGGACACATAGACAACCCTCTGATGTTTCATTTGACCTTTGACCTCTCCCTTATAAATCCACTTGTAGTCCACCAGCCAATAAACCTATCACCATATGATGAACTGCAGTTCCCAGAATTCCAAGAGATGGAAATTTTGATGTCTGCCTTCTTTTATTTAGCACAGTGTAAATCTAACCCTTTCATGCCATACACATTGGCCTCTTCTTCATCTGAATGCTGTTAACCAATCATCCAAATGCCATATGGACCATCAGTACAGTTGATCCTTTTACTGCTATGAGTATGAATACAGCTGGGCTTGCTTGTGTTTCTGTCTAACGTGAAACTCAATCTTCAGAACATTAATAGAATCAGACACATTTTAAAGACTTTCACAGTTTAATGCAGTATATTTAGCAGTGTTTGCAAGTGATCAGCTATGCAATAACTTTGCTATCTGTGATTGTACCACAGGGTGCTCTTACTGTGTAATTGAAAGCGCCACCACACTGTTACCAGGCTACAGTGGCTTACTGTCTAACCCAATTAAGATTGCGTTGGTGCGACAGAAACAATAACTCAATTATTTTAACAACTGACCACACCAAAATCAATTCTTAGTGATGTTTGGGCTGGACACCTATCAAAATCGTCACATTTCTTCCACTTACAGCCACTTGGCAGAGACAGAACTGTCACGCATTGACTTCTAACTCATTTCCTTGTCTGTCATTTGAGGAAGAAGAAACTGAGAATAAATTACTTTTGCGGCAGAGACCTGACACTGAAGTATCTCCGTGCAGAAAAAAGGTTCTCTCTTTTAAGCTTAAGGCGGCTTTAAATCTACTGAATAGCCTCCCTGACATCTCTCGAGCATGTTACTGTAAATGCACTCCAAGTGACTGAATCATTTAACATCCAATCAATACAATTCACATTGCACCATAAACACGCTTTGGTCTGATTCCTGTTTCAGAAAGCTGCTAGGACTTCTGTGTAAATGAGGCGCACTGGTTGTTTCACAGGGAAGAAAAACTGAAATGTTGGCTTTTGTGAAGCTGGATGTAATAAATTAAATCACCCAATGAACAACGACAACAAAAAAAGACTTTTAAAGCAGAAAACAATCTGCTTGACAAAAGTCAAGAAAGCACTGTGTTGGCCTGCTCTGGTGGGTTGATGGGATCTGCTGTTGCTGTGCCATGCTGCCATCACCTGGTCAATAAATTTACAACAATTTTAACAAAACTTCTGGTGTGTTGTAAGTGTGTGCTGCACCACAGGTTGGACGTTCCCTTTTTTCTATGCAAAGCTAAATATAAATACAGCCAAACAAACTTTGTATCTTGTGTGCATGACATCATGCAGCAGTAATGGCAATATTTGCTCACTTCGCCTCTGCAGAAACTATGAGGTGAGGTGCTACAAAGGCAAAGTTCAAAACACCACACAACAGCAAACCATAGAGGCAATATTTAAAAACCCACCATTGTTTCCTGTAAGTCCCCCCCAACCCCCGTGGAGGCTGTCAGTGACGCTGCGAGTAGGTTGAGAAGAGTTTCACTGTTCACGTACAACAAAGCATATACTGAGATACAGTGGGCTGCGTCTTAAATGAATGTGTGCTTTATTTTCACCTGCACACATCACACCTTAGACACAACCACTCGTGCTTTGTCTGCTAAAGCAAAGATGCACAAAAAAAGAAGAAAAAACCCATCTCAAGTCTCATGGGTGAGTCAATCAGCTCTGAACACAGATGTTTTTTGCCACAACAGCAGCACTCCCATACTGTGAGTGTAAATTACACCTCGAAATTAATTGCAAGTTCTTGATTCCTTTGATAATGAACCATGTACACAGCGATGCATTCAGTGTTACATTGTGCAAAAGTGTTCACAGTACATATTGCAGTCCTGTATTGAAATGACTGTGGCTGTTTCATATCATTGCGCTGGTCAGATTGCTCATTGATCTGACGCTGCCTGTGTGCGTGTGCCTGCTCTTTCGTCTCACGCTCCGCAGATAGTTCCTGTACAGAATCACGCTAATCACCCTGTCCTGGAACTGCTTGGAGACGATGTAGTACAGGATGATATCCAAGACTGTGCTTAGGTTCATGAGGAATGTAGTGAAGACTGCCCAAGTGCTATACCCCCCGTCACTGCCATTCCCCAGCAAACGGATCACTAAACACACATGAAAAGGCACAAAACACACCAGCACTTGGATAATGAGCGTGATGATAATCCGGATGGACTTCTGCTTCACTTTAGGTTTGAGTTTAGAGGTGCGGCCATGAATCAGATTGTCCACAATGACAACATAGCAGCCGATCATTATGCAGATGGGGACGAGGAAGAAAAAGATAAGTCGCACAAAGTTGACGGGGTTGTCATGGCGCATGTGGATGATATCTTGCATCTTGATGCAGGTGGTGAAGTTAGAGGCCCGGTCAGGGTCCTTCTCGGAGAAGAGCAATGGTACAGAACTGCCCATGGTCATGATCCAGACACCAACACTGCCCACCACAGCCTTCGGGACGTTCCTCAGCTCCTTGCCGTGCTTTGGCTGGACAATGGCCATGTAGCGGTCAGTGCTAATCAGGGCAAACAACCACAGAGCCATGCAAGGGTAGAAAATGGTGAAGGCTGCCATGATTCGGCAGAAAAGATCTCCAAATGGCCAGTAGTCCTGGTGGTGGTACACCATTCTGAAAGGAAGCAGCAGGATGAAGGTGAGGTCTACCAGTGCCACGTTTATCATGTAGATAGTGACTGAGTTCCTCTTCTTTGTGGTTAAGGCAAACACCCATAAAGCTGTGAAATTAACCATGACTCCAATGATGAAGATGAAGCAGTAGAAAATCAGGCCTGAAATGCGGTACTCCATTGGTCCCTGCTCTTGCCTCATAGTCGCAGACATGCTGGTGGAGTTTAGATCCACTGTCATACTGAAAGACAATGGTGTTTGTTTCAGTTGCCATTCATTAGTACCTTTGTTTCAACATTTCAGTTTATATATCACATGTGTTCATGGCTGATGCAGCTGTGGTGCTTTTAATAATGCTATGACACTTCCAAAAAGGCTTTGGTACTGAAAAGGACGCACTTTGGCTACCACTTGTGGATCCTTGAAAGTACATCAACTACATGGACCTGAATAATTTCAATCAGCTACGAAAAAGTTAAAGATGTATTCTTACAGTGACAGTTATGACTGAAATAATCTGTCAAAACAACTCACAATATAACTTACTTATGGAGATTGTTTTGAATCTCTTCCTCATCCATCCACATGAGTAAAATCTGAGAAGAAAGACCAAAACATAAAACTTAGAAAATCTATAAAACTAAGAGTCTTTCCTAACGCTACTGCTTTAGACAGGAATTAAAACGACCCAATTAGATTTACAGAAGTGACACTCAGTTGAAATGGTGGCTTCTTCTAAATATGGACATTTTTGTTTTACAGATCGCTGAAGCAGCTGTTAATTTGAATATATATTTTTAAAATGTGGTGCAGCTGTACCATGCGAAACAGAGAGCCTTTCTATAACCGAAGATTAAAAACCACCCAAATAAACAGACAAAGACAAAAATGAAAGCAAATGTTTGATTTAACTGCAATCTGTGGTTAGAGTCAATGTGGAAGTGTGATTTGTATCCCGGACAAAGTGATTTAGTGTCTTGATAAGAAATCATGTGACTTCTGTTTTACATTTATCCATTTCTTTTCTACTGTACTCCACTCTACGTACTTTTTTACTGTATGTAAATACAATTATGGGATATCTATCTATCTAGATATCCCACAGCAACCTAGACATAATCTAGATAAAAGAAATCATCGCTCTACAGTTGTAAATAAAACAAACATATCATGTAAATCAATTTCTGGAAGCACAGTATGCGTTACTGTACAAAGTAGCCATGAAACACGTCTGTCAATATTACAACGTTCGGCGCTTAAAAGTGGAACAGATCAGGTAGCTTTGCCTGGACAATAAAAGGCTACACTTACCACAAAAATCAAACAAACATCTTGACAAGCTCACACCAGCAGGTTTATGAAGCCAAATGGAGCTCATGAAGATGTCAGAATACCCAGCTCTCACGGCCAAAACAGGGAAGTGAATACTTTCTCTTTGAATTTGACTGTAATGGTGGCGAGACAGAAGAGGCTGTAAAGCCCCCTTCGCTTCCTGTGTCGCCCGTGCGTTATAGTTTCTGCTCTTTTTTAGATTCCTTTACACTGTCTGCGTGGTTGGAACAGAAAAGGGCTACAGCTTTCCACAGTCTGCAATTACACCCCCTTAAAGAAAATGATGTGCCATTAGAAGTGGGAGTGTGTTTGGCAGGCAGAGAGATGGCAGATTTAGGGCGAGTTATTGATTGGAAAAGTGGGGTCTGTCACAGCACATTAGTTCTCAGGGGAGTAATCCACAGCAGGTTGCTGCGAGAAGCATCTGCTGCTGGAGAGAAGTAATTAAAAACAGGATGTTGAGGCAGTTGCCATATAAACAGGAAATAAGATGGTGGTAATAGACACTTCACGCTGATGCTGGGAGATGGTTTTACACCACATCGGCTTAATGGATGCAAAGCGCATAGCTCAGGTGAAACGCTCAAGGTCAACGTGGACCCGGATTGAATACAGATTAATGCGTCTGATTAATGTCTGCGTGTGTGTAAGCTGGTAAAAACTACGAATTGTGACGTTTGACTCAAAGAACTTTGTGAGAACAAAACTTCTCTTCACGTCCTCGCTGGTTGATTCGCAGGGCTTAAAATAGACCGTTTCCATCACTTACCACAGGTTTTTTTGTTTTGTTTTTGCGACTCCCACAAAAGGTTTTATATGTTGCCCCTATGCACATTCATAACTGTGTTGTGCAGATTTGTCAGCTTTGATGTTCAACTTCTTTTTATTGTCAGTGGATTTTTGGTATTTTAGTATTGCATTTTAAACACAGCTCATTCAGTCTAATTCTTATTCCTGGGAAATAATTATCTATCGGCTTGTCCTCTTGATGTGTCTTAAAAAAATCTCGCACCAGATGGTACTTTGTGTTCACTGCAATATGTTGTTATGACAACAGTCTGTGTGATGTTTTCCTCTCTTTGATACTTGTCATGTGGTTGCGTCAATATTCAACTCTATAGTACATGTTTAATTATTCACCTGTATAAGTAACAAGGAGTGTATTTATGCTTTCTCTATACAGATATCCAGACATTAACTATCTCAATCCTTCTCTCTTTGCGCTTTTTAAACTATCTATTTTATGCCATTTTTTTGTAAAAGCATAAAAGTAATATTTCAATAAAAAGATTATTAGATCCTCTTTTGTAGCTTCCGTCTACATTTAGAATTGATATATGGCCCCTCTGAGAAGCACATTTTATTTGGTTAATCGCCACCTCTCTTACGCTGTTTTACACTGCTCTCTAGAGGCTGAAAAGAAATACTACAACACTCCCAGCCTGTGGTTTATGATGATTCACTCTGGAATGTATATATTATTTTTGACCACATGAGTTAGCTGCGCTGTGGTGTAGTGGTTAGCAGTGATAGCTCATGCCAACAAGGTCGATCTTATGATGTACTTTATCAGCTGATGAGTCTAAATGTGAGCGTGACCTATGGTTTGTCTCAACCCTGTCCAAGAAGCACTCTGGCTCCCACGTGCTCACTTTCATCGCCAGCCCCTTCCAGATGCACTGCAGTGTGCTAAAAGGCCTGGGGTGAGACTCCCTGTTTCACTTTTGGCGACCTTTGGTGTTTCTCGTTTTCACACTCATTAAACAGTAAAGAAGCTTGAGTCATATAAAGGTAATTTTTGGTAATCATCAAAAAGTCCGTAAGAGTCTATAAAATGTTACTTGTGCCAGTTTCATTAGAATATTGTTGTTATTACACACACATGTAATTCAATTTCTAGGTCATAAAATAATTATTTTATGTCACAACAACATGTGACAAAGTAACTCTATAATTATTAATGATTAGCCTATCCTAGCCATCACTGGGTGAGAGGCAGGATACACCCTGTGCATGTTGCAAGTCTACCACAGTGCTAACACAGAGCAAGAGAATCATTTACACTTAAGTTCACACCTACAGAATGGCTACCACCATGCAGCACCATGCTGCAGCTTAAGTTTAAGTACCCATCCATTACCTGTCAATTTTCCATTTAATAGTGAGGATTGTTATAAAGGTTTATCTCAACAAACTCAATATTTAAAAATATCTGAATGCATGTATGGCCGTGATTCTGACACGATGTTCATACTGCCAGTGACAGAAACAAAAGCGTGATGAGGCAGCTGCCAATTATATGTGATAAATACAGTGTTATTGCAAACAAAGAAACCACACTATCATCAATACACATGTTGCAGTTATATATATATATATATATATGTGTGTGTATGTGTGAGTGTGTGTGTGTGTCTAAATAGATGCAGTATTGTGGCTCATACTTAACTCTCATGTACATGCAAAGATTCCTGATAGCATAATTTGACCTATAAAAAAATGAGCACTAAAACAGATATGCTATTTAGAATTTTCTAGACCTATCTTGTTTTGTGTAACCAACGGCATAAAATCAAAGAAAGAAAGAAGTTGTTTTGCATGTATGTGTGAGAATAGATGGCTTAGATTGTTAACATTAATGCGTGATTAATTTCTGTCTGGTGACTAAATGTCATCAGATAACATTCCAAGTATTTTGTCTAGTTTCAGGTATTTCTACCACAGTTTCACTGTTTTGCTCCTGTTTTCGCAAATACCACATTAGTGAACTTCCTAGAGCTTAGAGATTAAATAAGGTTTGTACAAGGTGGCAGTGAAAAGTTATGTTTATTACTTGTTGGAATACTTTGAATGCCAGCAGACTCACAGGAGACAAAAGAGTGACTTCAGTTTTTTTATCGTTGTCCATGGCTGTCGTTTGGTTTTCAAACGGCACAGCTGATGCAAACAGATTTGTAGATCAGATTGCATCCAGGTGAGGCTATAAACCACAGTCTCAGTTCAGCATCTTTGTGCTAGCTCTGACACTACAACTGCAAGTCTGTCTTCAGCTTAACTTATCAGACTTTCTCTAATGTGATTATGTTATGATTAGTTAAATGGTGGCAGTGGGACTTTTAAAACTATTGTTTAAGAGCTCAACATCCCCTCTTATATAAAAATGTAAATGGTGTTATCTTTTATCTTTTCATCATTTGTGAGAAATCAAGTGATACAGGAAATGAGACACATTTACGTTAAAATGCATAAATGCAAATGTTTGTGTGACACTCTAAAAGTGCGTGGTGAATGCGTCAGAGGGCTGGCAGCTCTGCAACTAGAGCCACAGGTTTTCTTAATACTAAAGCACTTTAAGTTTTTCTGTTGATGTTTTTGTGTTTTTTAATATTTACATACTTGTAAATATCTTGATAAGCGATTCCACACAATTGCTCACTTTTGCAAATCAGTGGCACAGTTTTTGGGTACTCTCAATACTTCTGATTTCTTTACTTAATGGCACTCTTAGCATTTTTTCACATATAAATTTTTTCTGTAATAATTGCTACAAACCACTTGCATTCCAAAGTTAGTATAAATATTTCACAGTACTGTGCTTTGTAACTGGTGGCATGTGTTTTGCTCTGTGGTTTTGCTGTCACCTTGGCATGTGTTATGCTGACATGTAAGTGTTGAACGCTGCTGAACTTTTCACTAGTTAGTCTTTTTTGCTCGTTGTGCTCCGTTTCTTGCAATCTCATATCAAAGCCTCCTTCACAAATGTTGCTTCTGTTCTGTTCTAAAAACAACAACAACAAAAATCTCCACTGTTTCGCAATCTTAGCAAACGAGCCAGAATTGTGCAACCTGATAGCAAGATATGTAAACAAATATAAGCTCAAAATCTAGAACTGAAGTCCAAACTGTTTGCAGTAGCTCTCCATCTTTAACTGATAAAAAGTCACATTCCTGTCACAGTCTCCCAACACACGTTTCATTCAAACTAAAAGCAAAAAGTTTACACCTTTCCTAAATGCAAAGCCAGTAAAAATAAACCCTCACACATGTTTTTTCAGACTTTTTGATGCCAACATACAGTAGATGTTCTCTGACCTTTGTGCTGAAAGGTATAAGTTCACGGTGGTGTACGGCTGGTTGCAGGCTGCTATGCAAGAGGTGGGAGTTTGCATTCCACCACAGATCAACTGTTCTTTTTCTCAAACCGCATTTACATAGTTACAACAACCTCAGACCAAGCATTTGGCTTACTTAACCAGAGAATTAGTTAAACTAATGCTTTTTCTCAGTGTTTTGGTACTTGTTCTTAAATAAATATTGTTGGATGCATGCAATATCCTGTTATATTTTATAAATCGTTCTTACCCCAAATATTCAAATTTATATGCTCAAAATTTCTGCTGCTTCACTGATAAAAGCACATCTATGTTGACTGAGTTAATAATAACCAGACCTGACATCCCTGCATGGCCTTCTAATTCACTTGGCAGGTGATGGAGTTGTGAGATAATGTGAAATTGGTGTTAAATCTAAGGACATATTCAGAAAATGATTCACAATAGTGACTCAGTTTACTATAAACAGAGCTTCTGTTTGCATCCAGCAAGAAGCAGATGTAATCACAATATTTTAAAAAAAAATCTCAGTCACATCCAAAATAATATTAATAATTATTACAAGTCATTTATTATGTACAGTGCTGCATAAACATGTCAAGCATTAAAGTGAAAATTGCTCCAAAAACAATGCTGTGAAGAGTTTTCATTTACCAATTATAGTTACACAAGGTGCAGTAAAAAGGAAAAAAAAGCATATTAGTATTTGGGTAGCATCATAATACTTTATTAATCCCTAAGAAAATGATGTGGTTAGAACTGCTCCAAGACAATAAGAACAGTAAGAGACTGAACTAAATTAAATAATACAATATATTACAACGTTACAATCAATTAAATGTAAAGACTGGTGTGACGATCTTTACATTTAAGATCATGGGGCTTTAAATGTATTCAGCAGGGATTTCAGGTTTTTCGAAGCATCTTAAGATTTTGTTACACTTTCTTTTTTGTGAATTTAGAGTTTTGCAATGCTTTCCGTTTCTTCAGGTAATTCCAGTCACACATGTATGATGATTGGTCTATCTCAGGCTTTATTGCACTAGTTCTAAAATCATCATACTGAAGAATAATTTTTGCACCCTTCCAAAAGTACAGTATAATGGTTACATATTTAAAGATTTCTAATGCCCCAAATTTTTTGTAGAGTACTGTGAGTTTGTGACTTTGGGATGGTTAGGTCAAAGCTCACAAAGCTAAACAGCTTTATAACTGACTTAACCGCTATCTGCCAATCACACAGCAAACCACATGGTGAAATGCAGTTTCTGCAGTTTTTCAGTGGTTATTGGTATGTCACGTTAGTACCCTTTTTTAAATATAGCACTACACATGGCATACAGCTTCATGACAGCTGTTCCCATGGCCTGTTTATGTGTGGTAAATGCTATGTGTTGTTCACACATTAAAACCTAAAATATAGACCATAAAATTCAACAAGAAACATATCAAACTGCTGGTGGAACATATAGTACTTGAAACCACTGCATCTCTAACGCTTGTGCAGACAGAAAATAATAACTATAGAAACAGATCTAGAACAATTAAAGTTGTTGCAAATGTCTTTTTAAATAAAAAACAAACAAAAAATAAAAAAAAACAACCTTATCCACAAGCCACTGAATAACCATGCATCGTTATCCAAACACGAAAATACTAAATATGTTGCTTTTGCAAACATTTAAGGCTGGTAGAGAGTTGTAATAATCTCTGTCAATTTCCTTGAACTATTACACCTGAAAGCTGTACTGAA
>VVHJ01018403.1:2748-19816 GCA_015107715.1 Tylochromis polylepis
TTCTCCCTTTTTTTTTTTTTTTTTTTCCCGGTCTATTTTAAGGCAGCATTCCTAGGACACGTTTACAATTAGGCTCTCCTGTGGGAAGGCATCATCCACCTTTAGCCACATTTACAGTGAAAGACAAGCATAAAATGAAAATTTACGAAGGTTAAAAATGCTTAGAAAAGATCTGGATTTCAGTGTTCTGTGTTGTCTTTGTTGTTTTTGTTGTTGTTTTAAATTCAGTGGTCTATTTTAATCTCCCTGTACTCTCAGGCTCGATGTTTGCTTAATAGCCAGATTTTGGTCAATAAGGTGTGTTGTGGAAGAAAAAGTCATAGTTAAGTGAACCTGTGCGAAGATCAATACCAGTTGCTTGCACACGGCTGTTTCTAGAGATGCAATGTTCTTACTTGTTCTAGTTTTGGTGTTGTGCGACCAGTGTGTCGGATGGCTTCCAACTTTGGGTCTCCATGACTGTCTATGGCTACCGCCACATGGATCTCTGTTCATCTCTGGGTTTTTTTTGTTTTTTTTTTTTTTAAACTTTGAGAATGAGTTGTGAAGATGCTACAGAAAGCTCTGTGTCAGCTGTTTGTCTTGTGGCTTTTGTGGCCTCTTCAATTTTCCCAATGGTCTTTCTTCTTGATTGGTATGTAACAGTAATTAAGTAGTGTTGTGACGATACTAGAATTCCAAACATGATAGTAATACCTTGGATAATACTCAGCACTAAAATACTAGAAAAATTTTACCCCATACTGCAACAACAGAAATGATGGGGAAGAAGGCATTTCTTGAAAACAAACTTGTTTTAGTTTTATGTATTAGATTTAATAAAATAAGTTCTAAAGTTTTATTTGTTTTACAGATTGTTCAGATAAAATATTAGTTAGAACCTACATGCAAATAATTGTTCTTCTATAATAGTTAATACATGAAAGAACATGTTAAAATAAAGCAGATTTAAAACAAAACAAAAAAGAACAGCAGTCACTGTGAAAAAGATTTAAATGGTCACTCCCTGCATTTAAAACTGACCACATAGCTGACTACAAAAAAAAAAAGCAGCACATTCTAATGACTTATGGTAAAAGTAGAAAAGTTAAAGTTTTGCCCAGTGCTGACATTCTGTACAACGAGATCTGTCAATTCATTTAAATTACACAATTGCTCATGGGATTTGAGTTTCCTCCTCTTGTGGTGTCAAACCCACTTCCCCCCCAGACCGCATCCCACCACACACATCAGCTATTTAAAGTGTTAGCGACGGCTCCCAATTACTCCTCCCCACACCAAACCAGAAGCTCAGGCCACGCAAATGGAGGCTTTTTGTTTTCATGCTTCCCTTCCTTTGGTCAGCCCTCTTCTGTCACGCTCCTACTGTTATTTTTTTTTCTTCTTTGTAAAGGATTATTGTGGGCTTTTTTTTTTCTTTCTTTTTCTCCCCTCCGATTCTCTTCCCTGTCCCACCAGTCTGCCAGCCTGTTATCCTCTGTGCTTCCACAAAGCCCAGTGTTTTGATTACATGGTGAAAATGGAGCCAAGTCTATTTATTACCAGGCTGGGGTAGCATGGACGAACAGGTCAGAGGATAAGCCAGAGAGGGGAAGAGAGGAAGCTGCTGGGGTGGAATTGGGCGGACGGTGTTGGTGGGTGAACCATTTGTGTATTCTCATAACCTCTCTTTGTGGGGCATGCATCCAGCTGGCTGTTTCTTGTTTGTTTGTTTTTTTGTTTTTTTTGGAAGGGGGATGTCAGTTTGACTGGGTAATCCAAACCTCATCATGCTGCTCCCCTTGACCAAGGGGCTTCAGACACATTCTAACTCTTCAGTGGGACGAGGAAGCACAAGGAATCACACACTCTGTTACAATGTCACAGCATAACCACAACTAAGTGATTATGATCAAGTAATACAGAATGGAATATAACCAAAGCAAAAGCAAATCAAGCACTCATTAAATCAGCACCCGACCACGTGCCTGCATGTGCCAATCACAGCTATTCCCTGCCTTGCACAACTCCATGCTACAGAAGACTAATAGTTAAAATATAGTTAAATATATACAACAAAAATTGGCACGAGGCAAAATCTTGTCCTTAAGAGCAAATCATCACCGTTGTTTGTAAATACTTTGAAATTGGCACAAAAGAATTTAACAAAGTACACATCATATGCAAAACAATACAGGGAACTCTTGTGAGCATGGGCAATATGGTGTCAGGTACAGGTGATGCCTAAACATGGTATAGGTGTGCTGCTATTGGCTCTGGCTGCTGGGGGGCTGCAGTGCTTAGCTCATGATGCACTGAGAACTTCTTCTCTACTCCCCTCTTTTCACTCCCTAAATGTTTATATCCTAATACCGCATATTAATACATTTTATCTACCCTCTCCTGGAGAGTGTGTGTGTGTGTGTGTGTGTATATATATACATACATACATACATATATGTATATATATATATGTGTGTATATGTGTATGTGTGTATATATATATATATATATACATATATATGTGTGTGTGTGTGTGCGTGTGTGTATATGCATCTGCATGGGTTGGATCCCCTCATAAAAGAAGCCATGTTGGTCATACAGAAATACCTCAGGTGCCATAAAATGAGGAGTGAAACAAAAGATTTTGTTAGTGCAGGTGTTTCAGTTTTCTTGATAAGATTACTAATCTAAAACAATGGACCTAACTGGCATGTTCAGTCAGAGAGAAGTTAAAGGTATGCAAACGGAAAACACGAGTCAGCAGCTTGTAAGTGAAAAAAACAAAACAACGACCATAAAGCGTCCATCTAAATCATTCCTGTCACAATGGTGGCAAAGTTTAATTGAGCAAAGCAATTAAACACTGCCCGCTGCCTCATTGTAACTGTTTCAATCTGTTGCAAAAAAAAGGAAAAAAAATTGACGTTAATAACCATAAAAATGTTGGCACACCCATGGTTAAGTGGTTGTTGTGACCGTTTAAGATGATGGAAAGAAAAAAACCCTATCAGCCTTTTGTTCTGATCGGCTTCTCGTTAATAACTTTTTGACTTTTTCTCTTCACAACAATCAATGTGAGTCATGTTGCCAAGCAGGTTTGTTTTTATACTTTGGTGTGCGTGTGTGTCTATTTATGAATATTGCTGAATGATTCACCAGCCTTGCAGAAACACACTGTACAGTTGGCATCTTTGCCCCCTCCTCCTACCCAACCTGCGCAGGTGGCGCAGCTGCACGCCCAACTCCAGATTATTCTGCTATCAGGAAGGGCGGTGAAACAAAATCCCAGGAGCGTCACAACACGTTGCTACTGTTAAACTAGACATGATCGCGCTTTTCACGTGCTGCCGAGCTCGGTGTTTTAAGTATAAGAAGCCCTGATTTTTATGTGTCCCATGAGGGGAGCGTAGCCGTGGAGCAGGAGGCGTGCGTCGGAGAGAAACAGCGTGTGCCAGGCGCAAAGGCGCACTCCAAAAATATGGGTCTCACTCTCCGGTGGGTGCCACACGTGGTCTCCGTGCTGTTATCGCTGTGTCTCTGGCTGTTCGTGTCGGCAGGCGCGCTGGAGATTTTTGACCAAGACACACCTGAATTCACCTGCAGCAAGGTAACTGGGAATCCCGATGTTTCTTTTGGAATCAAGCGGTTAAAGAGTGACTCCTCTCTATAGGGCGACAGTATTTATGACTGCTCAGTTCTAAGCTTGTAGCGCTTGTCGACTATAGCGTTTGTCATTATCAGGTCAGACACTAATAAAAACCAAGCCAGTTATGGGTGGTTAATGATTTAATTGCTCTAACTGTAAAAGTGTGTTACCAAATTTTGTGATTGCTATATATATTTTAAAAAAAAACTTAAAAATTGAGGCGCAAAGGGAAACAAATTTACTGTGCAAACTCCTTTCTCTTGGAAAATTAGGATAAGAGACACCCTGAGACAGATCAGAGTTTAATGTTCATTACTTATTTACTGTTCTACCCGAGTGTGGCACCTTACTCCGCCACTCCAATTCCGAGGAAGGTAGCTTGACTTCCCTGAAACTGATGAGTCAGAAATGGCAGTATCCATGCACATGATGCAGTACGTAACATTACTTACATAAATCTTAACTGTCTTTATTCCTTGACTTTAAACGGCAGTGAACATCTATTCGTTGACATCGGCGTGACATTTTCATAGCCGTTTCCGATTTGTCAAACAAAGAACAGAGATAAAAGCATTCAAAGCAAAAACACAGAACACACATAGAAGGATACAAGGAACCATAAGCCTTTAAATCCAACACTGAATAAACATAAATGTGCACGCAGCAGTGAAAGCAAACACGTCATTGCAGTAGCATTAGATAAGAGATAACATATTGATGAGTGATGGCAGGATGAGTATGGATCCCCTTTAAGTCTATAGACTTGGGCAAGAACATGAGAGGGTGGTGCAGGACACATATCAGGAAAGAAACAGTGATGAAGAGTGACAGATGGGTTCAAGGTGGGGGTGGGATTTCATCCATTATCGGATCTGAGCCCCTTCTTGTTTGCGATGGTGATGGACGTGCTTATAAATGAGATTACACAGGAGTCTCTGTGGAGTATGATGCTCACAGACGAGTGAGAGTAGGGAGCAAGAGGAAGAGAACCTGGATAGGAGAAGGTTTGCACTGGAGAGAAGAGGAATGAAAGTATAGAAGCAAGACAGAATACATGTGTGTGAATGAGAAGTAGACAGGTGCAAGAGGGAAGCGACAAGGAGGTGAGGCAGTGTAGGTGGACTGGTTGTAATACTCGGGGTCAACCATCCAAAGCAACAGAGAAGTGAAGGAGAGTGCAGGTAGGGTTGAGTGGGTGGAGATAAGTGTCAGGGTGATTTGTGATAGTAGCAGATAGTAGAGGATAGTAGCAAGAGTGAAAGGGAAGGTTAATAAGTTGGTAGTGAGACCTCCTGTGGCCTATGGCTTGGAGTCGGTGGTTCTGATGCCAGATGCCAGTGTAGTTCCCAGAGTGAGCAGGAGGCAGGAAGCTAAATACAGAGGCCTGCATTTAGTTTCAACCCGAGGCTATCGTTCCCCACTCTCTCCCTGCTTTCCTGTCTAATCTTCACTATCTAATCAAGGCAAAAAGCCCCAAAAATAATGTTTAAAAGAGACAAGAAATTGAGGTGGAGGTGGTAGAGCTGAAGATACTCAGATTTCCACTGGGAGTGACCAGGATGGACAAAATTAGAAAATAACATATCAAAGGAGGAACTCAGGGAAAGTACTTTGGAGAGGCAAAGTTGAGTTGGTTTGTACATGTGAAGGGTAGAGAGAGTTGATAAAGTGGCCAAAGGATACTGAATATTCAGAAAAGAGGAAGATGACGCTGGGGATGGGGTGAGATGGAGGCAGATGATTTGCTGTGGTGACCCCTAAAGGGAGCAGCCAAAACAAGGGGAAGCAAGATATTGCAGAAGTATCACTCCACTATGTGTAAAACTACTGTAACTGAGAAGTAATAACAATAAAAAATAGACAGAACAAAGGAAATATAAATGCATAAAGGTTTTTTTGTTTTTTTAAATAACCAAAATATTATTATAAAAAATATTTGGAATCAGGCTTTCAAATCTCTGAAGCTGCTCATTACAGTTGTGTTATAAATTGAATGTTTTTAACTTAAATGCATATCCTGGATATTTTTTTTTAACTATTTACCAGACATTTTCCTCACGATTGCTGACATCAGTGGTACTTTTAAGATGTGATTCATTCAACTCTCATTCACATTTTATTCTTTTTTCAGGGTTTGACTGACTGCCATGTGGATCAAGGTAGCGGCATGATCAGTACTCGCGCATCCAGTCTCACTGTTATCATCTCAAACACAAATAAACCTGTTTGTCTAAAGCAGAAACGCTCTTTTTTTTTTTTTTCCACAGCTCCGTTTTCTGATGCCTTCCCTGATCTGCGCAGTAAAGTGGATGTTACACAGTTGCAGCTCGAAAGTGTTCTCTGCTGTTCAAACAGACAGAACTGCAGTCTATGCCTTCAAGTCACCATCACTTTACAAGGTAGCTTTGCCATAAATAGACCACTGGGACACACATTTCATAATGATGTTAAGCATCATATTTGTTGGCGATGCTCTTATTGTTAAAATCTTTTCCTGCATTCTTATCATAGCTGTCCAACTTGTTAACCTGCCACATGTTGTGATCTTATAATGTTGTGTTTAATGTTACTGACATGATGATGATCCAAGCTGACGAAGTGAGTAATGTGACGGATGTTTCTGAGGCGTCGGAGGATGACAGCGAAAAAGAAGGTGTGTGTGTGTCAAACAGCAGGTCAGACAGAAGTGTCTTAGTTTGTTAGTTGTTAGAATCATGTGTTCCAATCACAAAAAAATATAACCTCTTATTTTTTCATGACATTTTTCCCTATATTACAGATTTTGTGAAAGTGCATTTTAGCTCCCCAGAAAAAGAAGTTTGGAAGGCACTCTATTTTAAACAAAGCAACTCCACTGTTGACAAGTCGACATATAAGGTAACATTAGGGAGGAGTGATGGTATTATTTAATGTCCGATTTGTTTTTATTCTGGATTAAGTAAGTAGTCTGTGGGGGTGGAGACTATGTTTGTTGTGTTTCACTACATGAAAGAGTGAACTAGTGCCCTTTATTTGGCATATTTGATGAATTTAAAATGTCATAATCATTCAAATTAAACCATGAACTCTTAACTATCAGACATGGCAAAATAGTGTCAGTTTTTCATGTTTCCGATATCTGAGTTTAGGTTTTCCTTCTCTTGTTGTTTATTTTAATCAATATTTGAGTCCACATATTTGCACAAGTGAGCATAGATTGGAATTGCGCTTCACCTCAATGAGACACAGAAAAAATACTTCTTATGGGTTGATGGCATAGGTATAGGGACATTTTTAGGGACAGTTTTGCAACTGTCAGGGGCTCTGCGGAAGAAAAAGAACCTAAATGCAGGACTCCAAATAACACACGACACACCTTTTTTTTCAGGTTGTTGCAAAATTCTGTAAGGAAGTAGCACATTAAATAAACAACGGGAGGCAAGCACACATAGAGATAAAGAGAATATTAATACAAAGATTAAACAGAAGGCTAGGGCTATTTATAGACATATGAGGTAATCAGAGGATTGAACACGGGAAGGTAACAAGACATGACGACAACTAATTTAAACAATGACAAAAGAGGCACTGAAGAGAGCAATAAAAGTAATAATTACAAACAGTAACTAGAATTAAACTAACAAGTACTAAAAGCTCTGGAAAACAAAGTAAATTAAAACGTGTGCAATAAACTAAAGTAAGAGTAATAAAATCATAATGCAACCAAACATAGCACCTGATACAAAGAAAGGCAGACAGAAACCAGAACTCAGAAACCCACATAAATTAAAAATCACAAACCCCAGGACACGGCACAACATTTTGTCCAATTCACAAAGCACTAAACCATACACCTCCTGGAGCCCACAAGAGGGTGGGCCCATGTTGCTCTTTTGGACTGGCCCTGGCCAGATCCCATAAGCTCAGGCTATCAACCATTAATTAGAGATATTTTGTTGCTTAACAAGTGCACTATTTTTTTTTTGTATCACACCTCCTTTGTACTTTGTGCTTCACTTGAGTTGAATATTTAATTAAGGATGTTGTTTTAAATTGTTGTATTGTTATTTTTCTGCCTAAGCAACAGATACAAATACTTTCTCCATTACAGATAGACTCTCTGCATTCTCATCAAATCAGTCTAACAGCTTTACTAAATACAATGAAATGTTTTAAAGTTTACTAAATGTCTATATTTCCTGCACTTCTAGCTGCTGTTGAGAGAAAAAGTGAAGTTCAGCATTTTTGTCGTGGTCAGTGTAGACTCAAAGAGAACAGCCAGGTCCCCAAATATTCAAAGTATGACACTTCCCTCTGTAAAAGACGGTGAGTTTAAGTTAGTGGGAGCAAAAATATGATGAATGGTAGAGTAGCGTCACCCAACATTTACTACTCCCTCTGTTTTTCAGTTTGTGATAAGGAGCTTGAGGCAACTATAAAGGAATGTGATGGTAAGACGTTTTCTAAAAATTAAATGTTCACAAACAGGAGTAAAATGCAGGGCTAGTAAAAACAGTTTTATGCCCTTGAGTGGGTTGATCCAGCCAAGTTCTAATTTATGACTATTGACACGAAGGTCCCAGACTCCATGTGGTGAGAGATCATCAGAGGAATGTCATTCTGCAACTTGAAAACACTGGTGGCAGACAAGGAGATGCAATCATGTGGCAGATGGTTTGGGATGAAATCCCTGCAGAACAGCATTCATGGGTGGGTCAATATTAAACTATCCAGGCAATATTTATATTTTGGTCTCGTAGTGCAAAAAATCACCATCATGCATGCTTATTTGTGTAACTTTGTTTTCATCTGTGGCAGCCCAAAGGGAAGAATGAGGTGGTCATTTCATCGGACTTTGTTGCACCATGCCTGTGCTTCCGGGTAGGCTAAAATATTAAGTGAGAAGAAACAGACAGCTAAAAGCTATTGGCAAATACATAAGTAGATAAATAAATATATAAAATAATTGTTTACAGGCATGGTGGAAGGGATCGTTAAGGAACCAAATCTGCCCTTTCAGAAACCAGCAAGGTAAAGGGTGTTGCCTGACGTCAACTTCAGAACAAATTTGCACAGTAAATTAATTTTCAAACATGGAGTATTGCATTTTTTTATTTTTTTATTTTTTTTTTAGATGCACTCGAAAATATGCAACACAGCGTGTCTGTAACTTTGGTGGAGTCTCAGATGGGGGATGGTGGCACAGGGCTGATCTGGAATGTAAGTGCACCGTGCATCCTGGAGGCAGAGGTATGGCTGTGCAAGAAAGACCAGGTGGGAGGCCAGTGTGAAGAGGTGACGGATTCCAGACAGAGACTACAAACTAAACTGGATGAACAAAGCAGCAGATACCTGGTAAAAACGGCAAAAATACTGAGTGTGATGTACTGTATTTTTCATCAGCCACTATGTTATAATTTTAGAAATGACTACTATGAGTCAATATATTCTTTTCAATATTCTTTTCACTGCGTCCCCAGAAAAACAGTGCAATGTTTGGCGCAATAGCACAAAAAATAAACTTTAAATTTTTCAGTCAGAAAAACTCAGAAACAAAGAAGCAAATAGCTAAAATTTTTTCCATCTTACAAATGTAACAAACCAGACATTCAGCAGACAGCAAACAGTCAGTTCCGATTATTTTTAATAACTGGAGTCTTATTTCTGACCATCATTGTATTTTAATTCAACTCTAAAACTACAGTTTTAAACTAGAACGTTTAAAATGACTGGAGCAGCCAATAAATTACCAAAAAGCTGATTTAAACACACCAGAAATTTAGACATGCTTAAAAAGCAGAACCGTGGGGAATGTGAAGCCACGAAGCTTTGTTTTGTCATGATCACATAAAAGAGATCACATTCATGAGCGGTGCTCTCAGAATATCAAAACTAGATGACAAACAACTGGTAAACGGAGGTTTTATAAATGTCATGAGAATGCAAACGTTCTATTTTTGTTTTGTTTTTTTTAATCCTTGAAATGTTTAATGTTTGTGCATCATTCAGTGCACCAGTGTGTGGGGAACAAAGCTTTTAGGAAAGTATTTTCAACTGGCTTTTAATGCAAGTGAACAACTGAAATAACATGCAGACTCAGTGATGCGTGAAGAACTTCTGTCTGTTGCGCTTTTTGATTTGAATGACATGCTGCATTTTGTTCTGTTATGATGGTTCACTGAAGTCAAAAGGATCGGTGATGCATCTTCTTTGTTCTTTATTAGCTGTGACTGACTATTGACTATGACTTTTCTTTAACCTTTCAGCAAACAGGAGAGTTTGATGTGCCATCACACCCTCTACTTTGTGTTCAGGTGATGCTTCAAACATTAAAATTATACATGGAACTGTGAATGTATTCATCACTATACAGACTGTGCTAACGTAAACTCCTGTATTTAATTTTTAGATAAAGATTAATGGGACAAATTCATCCTTAGAGCCCCAGTGTCCATTTGCCAGTAAGACTGTGTATTACTATCTTCTATTAGATTAATGTATTTTTGATTTTTTTAAAGCAACATCTAAAAAAATCCCACTTTCTTTCATTAATACGTAACAAATAAGTAATTACACTGTAATTTATTTTTTAAAATAACATTCCGTGTCCTTATTAAAGTTTCATATTTTCACATTTCACAGCATCTCGATTGAGATGGCACCTGGTGCTCATCATTGGATTATTACTCATGTGTTTAGCAATACTGGGAGCGTATTTGATACAAGGGATTCTACAAGGTCAGTTTCCAGTTCGAGTGTCACTGAAAAACAGAATAACTGAATGAGTACTCTTGGAAAATATCTTGAAGCCGTCTTTGTTTTCAACACAGGCTATGTTTGGAAATGGCTGAAAGACGAAGACGTTAAAGGTATGAGAAAGCCTGACGTTAATTTCACACTGGGTCACCAGTATTTCCACATTCCTTGTTTTCATGTTTTTGTTTCCAAGCTTGCTTGGCTTGACTTCTATGTGGTAATCTTGATTTGAGTGATAATTCTCTGTAGGTTTGTTTGATCAAATACTGATTGTAGCCATTGACGTCTGCTATTTCAGGTGCTGTGGGCGGTGTTCATGCCGTGTTGCTGTACCCACCTGATGATAATCCTTGCCTGCCAGAGCTGTTGTGTCATTTGGGCTCATCTCTCCAGACACTGGGCTTCAGTGTGTCTCTAGACCTGTGGAGCCACACTGAGCTCAGCATGCTGGGCCCTGTGCCATGGCTCCACTCACGACTGGATCAACTGCAAAGGCAAGGGGGCAAAGTTGTGCTAGTCCTAACCCAGGCCTCCTGGACAAAGGCTGAAGAATGGGGAGCTCAGCGTTCACACAGGAATAATGGTGGGGAGAGGAAAAGTCACGAAGAAGAAGAGGCAGGAAGAGATTATCCTGGGTCCTCTCACTGTGCGGATGTTTTTAGTGCTTCACTGAGCTGTGTTCTAGCAGACTACTTACAGGGCCGCGCTGGCAAACGGTTTATGCTGGTGCAGTTTGAATCCCTCCCACCTGAGCCCCCAGGTAGTGTCCGACCGCTGCCAGAACTTTTCCGAGGCCTGCATGTCTACAGCCTTCCATCCCAGAGCCTGGGTTTCCTGACTGAACTGGCTGGAGCTCGTCAAGTAGCTACTGCATCAGCCAGACGGAAAAGAGCAGGGGGACTCAGGATGGCATCCCGGGCTCTAGCCCAGAGATTGTCAGCATTCACAGCAGGGTCAAATGTATTACGCCTTGTGGGGGTGCACCAAAGTTGTGTTGCTGTAGGCGTGGAAGACTCTGGAGAAACTGTGCCTTTGCAAACCAGTCTTATCACACCCCCATCCAGCCCTGACACAGACCCTCAGGTCAGTGAAATGGAGTGGTCCTGACAACAGGACAGGACAGCTAGGGTTCAGTTTTGGGATGAGCAACCAGTAATGACACAATCTGAACTGTTGCTCATAATTACATTTGCTACTTCAGCAAAAACTCTGGAATCCTAGCCTGTTGAAAAGGAGGCATTAAAAAAAACTGTTACATTATAGCTTGAGCCAGTGCTGCTCTAGAAAAACAATAAAATATCACCACCTCCAAAAGAAAAAGGTGACAGCAGATACAAAGGTCCATGGTGACTATTTTTCAAAAATAGCATGGCTCAGGAGGGCTACAAAATGAGACTAAAATATGGAGAGAAACTCACTGTGTGCACACTTCTATTTTTACTACACTACTACACACTTCTACACTTGTACTACTGCTGCAAGCAGAAGTTTGTGAAGTTCATGAAGAAAAAGAAAAAAATCAGCAGCACCTGTCCCATTTTTGGGAGTTGATGTGCACGTATTTTGGCAATTTTGCAGACTGTTTAGAACAACTGGAATTTCTGCATTGGTTATTCATAAAATGTGTTCATCATCTAAGGCCAGCTTATACATGCTATACGCGTCTTTACTGAGCTCATTGAGTAATAACTGGCAGAGCAGACGGGGGTAAAAAGAACTCCCATAAGTTTCTTTACGTTCGTTTGGACAGTTCCTGTAGCTGCTAATGAGGATTTATTAAATATATAATTCTTCCCCATAAAAAGGTTTCATTTCATTACTATTTCTGGGATGACTTGAATAAACAACACACTTTGAGTTATTATCTCAAATCACCTTGAGATGGGCATTTCAAAACATGATTTTCCTTCTTTTTCAACTATCATGTTCACTTATGTGCTTCAGCGAATTTTTAATTGTTGCTTGGCCTAAGGTAAGACCTTATTTTATGAGTAATCACTGCAGCAATACAAGTTCTGCATAACTGTGTATCAATGCACTGAAAGTAATGAAGAAAAAGAAACCCTAATGTTGTGTTTCTGACTCAATATATGTAAATATATTTCACCAGTTTGTCCTGACATGTTCATTTTGTTTTATAAGTTTTTCTTTTTTTTTCTTGTTGTCTTTAAAAAAAAAACCCAGCTAATTTCGTTACATCTTCGTGACATCAAAAGAATAAGCTTCTTCGCATTTGCAGAATAAGCTCATCGACATTTGTTTAATATGCATATCTGTGAAAGCTTTAACAATAAAACAAACCACATTACAACAACAGTTTTTGTTAAATAAGGATTATTTTAACATGTTGTTATTATCATCAGTTAGGTGTTAGAAATGCATCTAAGCTTTAATTATGGAGTTAAGAGTCAAGACCTGGAACATTGTTATCCGTTAATGCATGGTGGTAGAGTGATCACAGGAGGAAGTTCTGTGGTTCAAATCCTAGCTGAGGCCTTTCTGTGTGTAGTTTGCAAACTACACACACCACCTTCAGAGTGTCTGGAGTGGGCTTCCTCTCACAGTCCAGAGCCATGCATTTTAGGTTAATTGGATGAGAGGTAGATAAAGTGCTTTAAGTGTATAAAATAAAATGCTGTGTTAATGTATGGTTAAAGTGTAAGTGACACTTTTACTGCAAGTGTCACTTGCCGTAAAAGCGCTTTGAATGGTCAGTGAGACCACTCAAGGTAGGTAAATGTGAATACATTATGTGCCTATCTGGGTATTTGTGCCTGTGCTCTTTGCACCTGCAAGCACAAATACCCACACTGTAAGAAAACAATCTAACAATAAAAAAAAATTATAATCCTTTTTTTTTTTTAAAGATGAGATTAAACTAACAGAGATTGAAACTAAACTCAAAATAGGCAAGGCAGAGCACGTTGTCAACCAATCAGAAGGTCAGTGAATTGATTCCCTGGCTACTCCAGTCTGCATGTCAAAGTATCCTTGGTATGAATGTACTGCATGTATTACTGGGAGAATGAGACTTGTAGTAGCAAGCACATTGAGTGCTCAGAGTAGAAAAGTGCTATATGAGTACCAGTTAATTTACCATAACATTATAAAGTCACCTGTTCTGCGTTTTCAGTGTATGTGGGGAAACACAGGCAAATCTGACTGGGGCGGGGCTTGCGGTGCCGTGCGGTGGAGATGGCTTCACCTGCACGGCATCAGCAATCACGCCTCGCCAGCCATAAAAAGGGTCCTGATTGTCATGTTCAGGTTGTTGTGGTTGGCGAGGTGTGCGGCTGGCAGCAGGTGAGCTGCAGCCGCGGTGTGTTCGTGTACAGCAACCGTAGAAAAAGTGTGTTTACAATAAAGAATATGTGGAGCAACATGCCCGTGTACCATGCCCTGGACTGCCTTGGCGCCGTCACACTGACACATTCAAGTTTTCTAGTTTTGCATTCTACATCTTAATTAACATTTATTTAATTTTGATAATTATAAATGATAGTTATGAGGCTCTTTTTACCAAGTAGGGCAGTATTTAAGGTTATAGTGGTTATACATGTTTATATAATAAATCCCATTTTCAGTTTCATTAAAACATATTTAAATCCTTTTGGCTGTTATGTTTTCATATCTTAGGAAATCAGGACATGGCATTTTGTGATAATAATAGATCTTCTTATCCAAAAACAAGTGTTTTAAAACCTAAAAAATATACTCTCACTGTTCTCTGAAATCTTATTGTTACTTAAGAATACATGGTTGATACTATTGGAATTAAAGGTACTGTACTGCAGTGGTTTGAATCATTACCATCTATTAAACTCTAAAAATGATTAAAACTATTACATTTTTTTCATGTAACTGGGAGTCTTCTTCACACACTAAAGTTAATTATTAAGTTCCACAGTGTTCTGTGCTAGGACAAGTTCTGTTTAGATTCTCCTTAGGGAGATCTTAGGGGAATCTTTTTGACCAGGATATGCTGTTCAGTGTTCATATTAAACAAATATGTAGGATTGTTTTGTTGCATTTGAACAATAGCTCTAAAATTAGAAACATACTGTCTCAAAATGATCCTGAAAAATTAGTTCACACATTTATTATTTCTAGGCTGGACTACTGTAATTCATTGCAATAGACAGACACCCTCTTCACTTTTAAGATTACACTCCTTTTTGATAAAGCATATAGGCTGGATCAGGTGACACTGAATCTTCCCTTAGTTGCACTGTAATAGGCCTAGGCTGCAGGGTCATGATGTGCTGAGTGTTTCTTCTTCACTCACCTTTTCACTTACACCACTCTGAAATTTAATCATTATTATTAATCTCTGGCTCTCTTCCATGGTGTGGCTGCCTCACCCTGAGCCTGGCTCTGCCAGAGATTTCATGGTGTGGGTGGGGGGGTTGTTTGATTTGGGGTTTTTTCTCTGTATTATTGTAGGGTTTATACCTTACAATATAAAGCGCCTCAAGGCGATTGTTGTTGTGATTTGGCGCAATATAAATTAAATTAAATTGAACTGATTACTATTTATACATTCTAAACTGATCTGTAGTTCAAAATTAGTTTTAGAAATGTATTATGAGGGAATTCATGGCAGGTCAAAATGGACCTGAACCATAGTATGACGGCACAGAATATAATCAGTATGAAACATTTGAAGAGTTAGTCTTAAATGTTATATACTGTTTCATACTTTAAGGACGATGCAGCTATAATCTTACCTGATTGGTTGATTGTTTAAATCCCAGTAGGTTTGGGTGGTGCCTCCTTATGGAAAATAGAGAAGCGACTGGAAGCTGTTCACTCATTCATTCATCTCAGTGCATCCCAGCACTACGGTACTACAGCTGCTCTCTTGCGTTGTGAGCACTAACAGCATTAGCTAGCAAGCAACGGCTAAAATGACACGACTGAAGTGTTCAAAGTTGAAGTGGCTGTCCAAAATGTGAAGCTCTGCGTGCATTTTTATGAACCTGAATCAGCGGGGAGTCAGACAATCGTCATCATCAGTGGTGCAGCAACAGCAGCAGCGGAGGTGGTGGTTCTCAGTAAGGTAAGACCTGGATCATCAATAAAAGCTTAAACTAATTTCAGATTGGCTGCATTAATGCGACTGACTTAGCCGACATTTAACGTTGAATAGCCTAAGGAGAATATGGTAGCGGATATCAACAGTCTTTTAAGATACACCGGACAGATAAGCAGACTATGATGGACACAGCGTTAGCTTGAGATAGCAGCTAACTACTGACCTTAGCCAGCTGCTAGTCGGCTAATTTGTTGTGGTGCTGAGCTAACCGGGCTAACTATGAAGCTAAGGCAGGCTAAAGCTGCTTGTTTTAGAAACTAGTTTTTAACAAGTGTAACAAAAATTCACATTGTTCACAGATCTACTTTTGGGCTGCATTTAATTAAACTGTATTTGTATAGCACTTTTAGAACTAGTCACATTTAAGTCTTAGTACTGTAAAAAACGATTCCAAAAACGTAGGAAGTTAATAGATTCATAGGCTGATAGACATTAAAAAATAAAAATAAAATACATAAATAAATAAATAAATATGAGTACTTTAGACAATTTAAAGACGAATAATAAAAAAATGGGATTAATAAAAATACAAATTAAATATTACACTCAGTAAAAACTCAAATGTATGTTTAATATTTATATAAAACATAAAATGAGTCATAGATGATAAAATAAATGCTGAAACCATAAAATACCACTTAAAAGATACTCATATCCTTATGTCAGTGTATTTTCAGCTCCTTTAACATCCTGTGGAAAGGATGCTCCAGCTTCTTGAATAATACCTGATGAAATAAACTTGTTTTATTTCGGCTTTGTGGAGCAATAATGAGAATCAAACAACCTGAGAGGCCTTCCTGTTTCATAAACCAGTATAATTTCTGAGACATTTTCCAGTGCATAACCAGTTACTGTCATATAAACAAATAAAAATGGAAATCAAAACTAAACTTCCAGGCACCCCTGGCTTTAAAATAAACATGCTATGTTCTTTCTTTCTGGTTTTAGTCAGCACTTGTGCAGCAAATGTTTCAATAATTGTAGCTATTTGTAGATCAGAAAGAAAAGTATTACAATATTTTTATTTTAGCTACACTAAAAGTGTGGGGAAGGTGCCTGGAGGTTTGCACAATATGACTGCAGTGTAGCTGTGCTAATGGTATTTAAATAATATCATGGTGTTAAATTACCACTTCAATACAATCTTAAAAAGTTAACAATCACAGATGTATTGTGTGAAGGAGTCACGAGTGGCAGAGCATTACGTGAGCATGGTGAAGACATGTGAGACAGTCAGACAGTGGTTAGGTGCATGGCTGGAGTGAAAGATGGGTTCAAGGTGGGAGTGTGATTGCATCAGAGATCAACTGTAAACCCCTTCTTGTTTGCAGTGGGGATGGACAGGTTGACAGCTTAGGTCGGACAGGAGTCTTCGTGGACTATAATGTTCGCATACGACATTGTGATCTGTAGAAGTAGTTGCGAGCAGGTGGAAGAGACCTGGGAGAGGTGAAGGTATGATCTGGAGAGAAGAGGAATAGAAAGAAAGACAGAATACACGTGTGTCAATGAACTGAAGTTTAAGAGCGGTGAAGAGGACAGTGGAGGGGGTGGGGACAAATGTCGGGGTAACTTGTAACAGAAGGATAACCACAATAGTGAAAGAGAGG
>VVHJ01018410.1:2681-13613 GCA_015107715.1 Tylochromis polylepis
TGCCATCTCCTGCCCTGCCCTACTCCATCCACATTTCAAACTGAAGGACAGGACGTGAGCACTGCACCCCACTTTGGACGGTGCATGCTAATGAATCAGCTCATGCTGCCAGGGAAGGACTGGCTGGATGATTGTTGGCGATGTTCGTGTGTAACTGCTGGCTCAGTATACAACTATATTATTGATAGTTAGCACCAAATGCTTTGATATTTGGAGTGACCTTTCTCAGGTGGAGCATGATAAATTCATGTTCACTGTGATGCGAGGTTTTTACAATAACATGGGTGCTGCATTGTCTACAGTGTCTCAAGTAGAAGCTGACAGCTGACTGTAGCCACTGGCTTTCAAAGAGGAACAAAAACAATATTTTATTCGTAATTGCAGAGAAATTTCTTTTTTCCCCTTTCACCTTTTGTGTCTTTGTTTCTCTCTTTGGTTGTTCTTTGTGATGCAGAGTTACAGTCGTGGTGTAAAAATGCTTCTTTTTTTTTTTTCTAGTCAAAAGCTTTCTTTCCACTTGTGGCTTGCAAACACATTTAATTGCATGTGCCATATGATGAGGGCTCAAAACCTTTGTTGTAAACAGTGAGGAGAAAATAACTGGACCATCATTAGCTGCATTTTCTGTTGTAAATGGGTAGTGGGTGTTTTTTCTCTTTCTGACACAATTCATCACGTAACCAAGGGCCCTTTAAGACAGAAGTTGTTATCATGTGGACCTTACAGCCAGTAGGCAGTCACGCTGATGACAGTGTGCCCAAGTATTGTAACGTGAATTTTTAACTTTAGTCCTGGACTGTTCCAAATCCTTATTATCTCTTTAAAAACATAATGATGTTTGTACAGCAAACTCGAAGGGAGGTTGTGGCCAGTAAGCATTGAATTTATTGTCAGAATTTGGGCCACTTCTAATTGGAGCATCAAAAAAATGTGTTCGGTCTAAAAGTAACAACAACAAAAAAAAGAACAAAGGCAGTTTTTTTTTTTGTTTTTTTTTTCTTGGCCTGTTTTTTGCACTTGCACCTTTATGGTAATTTCCTGACATCAAATATCTATTTTAATGCTATGATTGGGGGCAAAGTGAAGCTGAGGCAATTAGGCAATTTGGGTTAGTATTAAAACCTTCTCAGACCAACTATCAAGATCGTAGATGCAGAAATTTATCATGGCATAGCATGGCATGTTGTTGTCCAAGATAAGGACAATACCTCCCACCCACTCCATGACGTTCATTACCCAGATGTACCACTGAATGACACAGGAAGTCATTCCTGCCTGTGCATATCTCTGTACCACTCCTCCAGCTAATGCACAGTAAGCAGTGCAGCAGTTACACCCTTTTGCACATCCTCTACAGTGAATACAGTGAATAACGAAATAACAAAGTTTTACAGATTAGAGTAAAATGCCAATCATATATATTTAATCTCTGTAATATTCTGGATATTTATAATTGAGTGATTTCAATATATTAGAGATACTTCTTATATTTTGTAGCTTGGTAATATATTGTCTTATTTAATTTAGTTCAGTCTGTTACTGATCTTATTGTCTTGGAACAACGGTAACCACATAATTTCCTTGGGGATTAATAAAGTATTCTGATTCTGATAAGTTTGAATAACTGCTTTCCAGAGTCAAAGTGCCACTCTTTTTAATGTACTGTAGACTGATGTGTATCGTAATGTATTTTTGTTGTGATTAAGGAAGATTCTTCATTATATCATCCACAGAAATGTAATCCAATGACCAAGTGATATGATGTTGGGTTAGAAGATGTCCTGTGATTTTTCCAAACGTCGCATTAAAAAGCTATTTCATAGATTCGAAGTCTGACAGGGACTCATCTGCAATAATGTGTCCATTACGAGGATGTCAGCAGTCCTGAGCTTCATAAAAACTTTACAGTCTTCACCCATTTTGGTGTCCTGTAAGACCTGAACCGCTGAAGCAAAGGTTCAAGGTGTAGGGTACTATCACTGGAATCCATACACAGTGGAAATATATAATAAATGATCAAAGCAAGTAAAAATCAATTAATTGTGTGCATTCTCGATGTAATGTTCTGTGTACTTTGCTCTGAATATTTTTCCTTGTATTTTCTTTTGCTCAAACTAATTCATAGGGGGAAGACTTAGGTACTGGGCTGGACCCCGCTTTGTTTTTGAAACTGCTTTGGTAATCGGTGGCATAGATAAAGTGCCAGAAACACCGATCATTGTACAGAGGACAATGACATGTTCAAGAAACCAGTTTTAGATTATTTGAGTTTTTGTCACATGGCACTTTATGCAACAATCAGAAGATGGGTGCACTGTGATCATAAAGGGGTTGGCATTGTAGGCTGTGGTGTTTAAATACTGCTCGGCTCGTACTGAGGGTGGCAAGAAAATATCCCCCACACCATCACACCACCAGCAGCCCTAACCGCTGATATAAAGTAGGATGGACTGATGCTTTTTATATTGTTTGCTCCAGATTCTGATCCTACCATCTGAATCGTTCAATACAAATTGAGACTGTAGCCCATCTGGTTCAATGTCTGATGTGTTGTGTGTTCAGAGATGCTCTTTTCCATACCTTGGTTGTAAGAAGTGGGCACAGCACGTGAGTTATTGTTCCCTTCCAATCAGGTTAAAGCAGTCTGGTCATTCTCCTATGAGAAGTGCTGCTCACCCGACATTTTCTGACTTTTTTTGATCATTCTTCATAAACCCTAAAGATGGCTGTTCAGGGAAATCCCAATATGTCAGCAGTTTCTGAAATACTTAGATCAACCCGTGTGGCACCAAAAAGTGCACTACCTTCAGTCACGAAATTATAATTATGCTAATCTCACATGATGTATAACATTAAAAACAAAATGGGACACATAAAAAGTTTTTTCTTTATTAATTAATTTTTTTACACAACAAATGCGTTTTTATGTCCCTACAGTTCAAGATCCCAAATCTGTATTAAAGATATATAGATATGTTGCATCATGATTTGTTTAGTTTGCTTTCATCTAAAAGATAATAGTAAATATATGGATAACAGAATTTTTTTACCTCCCAAAAATTAGCTTCAGCATTGGTCAAGCCTCTGGCAGTGGAGTTGTTCTTGCAGCTTAGCCAGCAAACACTATTTGTGTTCATTGTTCCATTTATAGCATTGGAGTAATGGGTGTTAACATTTAGGGTATTATTTTTTTCTGAAATATGTTCTGTTGTTTGTTTTTTTTCCTCAAAGACTAGAATCTACAATCCCCATTTCACTTGTTGTTGCTTTCAAACGTGTTTTAAGGAAAGCGTGTGATTTGTGATTATTGAAACTCCACCACTCCATCTGCTGACTCCTTCCACTAATATTATGTGCAGTTTCTCTTTCAAATTATGCCCAGCTCCGCCTGGTTTGCATCACCGCCTGCAGTCACCAAAATTGCAAAAATGTACTGGTAACATTTATTTTTGATCGTGACCTGAGATTTTCCTTGCTTGTGTTTGTGGCTGAGCCCCATTTTCTTTGCTTCTTAAAGTGTGCTCTACTGCGAAACACATCATTATAAACTCTAGGTAGAAAATAAGTATAACGATGTGTATGGCAGAATGACAGATATGCAGCACGGTCTGTAGTCCTTCAGCGGATGTTTTGGTAACAGTATCCCTTTTTCAGATCTTAAAGGAAATGGCAACATCACACTTAATGCTTCCAGGGAAACCAGAAATGTAAGACCATGTATTTTATGTATGATAACCATCTAGCCACTGAATTAATTTTCTTCTGCATATGGCACGCAAAGTCACAGTATATATGACAAGATTTTATCACAAATTTCTATCCCTTCCAAGAAAAGATACAGCATATAAGTAGTACGTTTAGATTGTGGGATGAAAAAAAAGGGGGTTAAAAAAACACTGTCGCTTTTCTTCTCTTGACGTGTAATAATGAGGGCCAGGGTGGCACCTAGACCTGTTCCTAGTCGCCAGCCTAGGGGAAGTTCACACTAATCAGCCTGGTGTGAAGGTATTAGCCTTGCCTGTGCACTTGGACTGCCTCATTAAACACCTCACCTGATGGGTACCACCAACCAGATTCTTATCTTAAGTCTTTCAGCTTGGCCTTTCACTTTTTTTGAAAGCCCCTCACCATTCACAAACTCTCTGGTCCCAAGGAACCAGTGTTTGCAACAGAACAGCACATTCCTCACGAGTAGTGAGAAAGTATAACCTAAAGTCAGATGCATCTTTTGTTTATCATTTAAAAAATAGAGCATAGCATTAATGCAAAAGTTGATAAAACTTTAACTATTAACGTGGATTTACACTTCTGATTTAAGCATGCCAAATCTTCAGTTCCGTTCTATTTACAATATGTACCAGCAATTCACAACAACAGTCGCCTCAAGGCACTTTGTATTGTAAGACAGACCTGGGCATTGTACGGCCCCCAGGCCACATCCTTTTGTTGTCCCTGAGTGGCTTGTGTGAGGTCAAGAAGAAATTAGGATTGAAATATAAATAATATAGCCATCAAACACCGATAAACTGTTTTGCAAGCTCCCCGCCACAGAATGACTTGATGGTTTTTGCAGTTTTGTGGAAAATCATAATACAACTTTGTTGCTTTTATTTTGAAGGTGACTTTTTCTTTAAATTTACATACTGCAAGCGTGTGAAAATGCATGCAGTTTTTGAAGAGATGTTTGTGACACAGCTTGTGAGCTTGCTAGTCCTGAAAGATTACAGGTCACACTAAGAAAAGACTGATGCAAAGTGGGGAGTTTTCAATAAGACGTGGACTTGTAAGTATACATTAACTGAAGTCAGAGGTAAAGCTGTGTGCCTAGTTTGTGGAGAGCAGTTTGTTGAATCACCAATATGAGACTTAACATGAAGAGAAATACAGGAAAATTGAGTAGTGTTTGGTTGACTCTGCCCCAGGAATATGCCTTTAGAAAAAAAGCAGCTTTTGACAATGTGCCTCTCTCCAGGCAGACCATAAAAAGACAGCTCAAGGATGTTCCATGAAAAACAAAGCGGTCGGTTTTAACTTTTTTTCCTTGACTCTGTTTAAGACCAGTGATGTTTGTGACATAGCCCAGTCTCTCATCTTTGTACGAGGTATAACCAAAAGAGTTTGAGATTACAGACGAGGTGGCAGTAACGCGCTAAATGAAAGGGACCACGACAGGGAGCAATTTGTTTACACGCTTGGATGGACTGTGGCTGAAATGGGACAAACTAGTCGGTGTTAAAACTGATGGCTGTCCGAGTCTGACGGGGAAAAATGTTGGACTTTTGAAGCAGATGTGAAATAAAGTGACTAAAAAGAACCAGAACTGAAATTATTTTTGGATTGCATTACACACTGGGAGGTGTTGCATAAGTCAGATCTGAAAATTAGCAGTGTTGTTGATGTTTTAACTAAAGCTGGGAGACAAGGACAAAAAGTACATCATTGGAAGTCACCCAGCAAACTAACCTATACTTGGTTCAGGGTCACCTGATCCAGAAATTTTAATGCTGATTTTTAAAAGCAGAGAGGATCTGTCTTCCGGACCCAAACTTGGAACTGGTTCCACACTAGAAGAGTCCGTTCTGCTTTTAGAAGCTCTAGGATGCACAAGCCTGTAGTCTGAGAGCAAAGCGCTATATTAGGATAATATTAAGATATGATGGGGTCTGGATATTCAGGACTTTGTATGTGAGGAGAAGGATTTTTAAATTATTCTGGATTTCACTGGGAGCCAATGAAGAGGAGCTAATGTCTCTTTGAGTGGACAATGGGGCAGACCCAGACAGCACCTATTCTTTACATCACCTATCATGTTCATTGTTGCTGTGTTAGAAATGCTATCAAATCCAACAAAAGCCTGAAACGTGAAATAATGCACACAAGCAAGACTGTGGTGGATAAGCAGCCCAAGAAAAATCTTCACTGCTGTAATAGTTTCTGACTACATTGTATTATTTCTATTAGGTAAGTACACAAAGGAATCTCTGTCCCACTGCATGCAGGGTGCATAATTAGTTATTAAAGACATATTTTTCTTTTATGTTCTCTTCTGCAGGAATAATGAAAAGCTATATGGGAGTCTAAATATTCCAGATGAAGAAAAAGTAACTTTACATGATGAAATGCTTCGCAGTGAATATTGTCGGACAGAAGAGAGCAAACAGAATGGCTGCCAAGCTCCTGTGGAAGACAAACAAACGGGGAACTTTCAACCTCTAACAAAACGGTACAATCTAAAGGGGAATGAGAATAAGTGCAATCTTTGCCCCCACATATGGCTGCCGTGGGGAGCTGTGTATTTGCTTTAACAGCATGGTGGATCAGAAGTCAAGTGGCTGGATTCATTTGTTGGAGTGCTGAGGGAGTGCTCAGAGTTACGAGTGCCACAGAGAGAGGAGGAGGGGGAATCAGTGTCAGAGGATAAAGAGACTGGCAAGCCGTAGGAGGTGAGAGGTAGGTAAGCCTGGAGAGAAAAGAGACAGACAGACAGAAAGCAACACTGCTAGTAAGAGGACAAGTGAGAGGGAAAGAGAGGCTTCAGGTCCCAGAGCTCTCTGACAGACACTCGTCCCTAGAGACTTCTTATCTACAGGGGGCATCTTTGACTTGATAATCCTGTTCTTCGTCACCTATACCGCCCTGAACCCTGAGCACACACACACACACACACACACACACACACACACACACACCTCCACCTCTGCACCCCTGCCCAGGGCCCAGGGGACTGAAAAGCTACCTGTCACTGTGCCTATACCTCCAGGCAGCTTGTGGGGCAGTGCGGTGAGGGGTGGGGAGTTGTCAGCGTGCCCGACTAAGTCACCTTTCAGGGATATGAATCTTAATAAGGTGGGGGTGAAGAGGAGGTGGGAGCAGATGCATGCTGCTGTTACAGTATGTGTGTTGTGTTTGTGTATGCGTCTGTGTATGTGTGTGACAGATGGGGAGTAGCAGAGTGCTGACAGGCCCTCTATGCTTCCTGGCTGCCAGATTATTTTTGGTAATTTATAACCACTGTTGCTTAAAGGGACTTTTATATTCAAGGGTTACTGATACCACAAAACTCCAATAATAGCAATGGAAGTGGCTCCTGCAGAATGCATCTGCGGTTATTTCCGTGTTCTTGTCTTTTGTGTGTGTTTGTGCATTTGTGTGGTTCTTTGTTTGTATTTATATATATATATATATATATATATGTAAGACAGCACTGAGGGTTCGAATACACTCGCTCATGGAGATGAGGGTTTGTGAGAAGGTGTGCAGATAAAAAAAAAAAAAGGCAGAAAATGTACTAAACTTTACGTGAACACAGAACACAGAGGCCAGATACCATAACCTCTTGAGCTTCTGAAAAATGGCTTGTTTATTTGGAATCACTGATGTTTATTGTATGGAGCCTAGTGTTATCTCGAGCACAGCAGTGAGCTCACACATCGGCTTCTTCATACATGAGTCAGTTTCACTGGCTCCCTCACCAGCCCCACTACTTACTCGCAAAGGTTTTGGTAACTGAGAATTTATTTCTGAAAATGACTCCGACTAAACGACACAGCGTGACGCAACTAATGCCAGTGTTTTTAAAACAACGTACGGGAACGGTTCCCTTAAAAGAACCAACAAAATCTGCATTAGGAGGCACGTGAGGTGCAGGTTTTTAAAACTCCCATTCAACAAAGAGAATAAAGTCTGAATCCCATTCGGGATCACTTTTCAATTTGGCCTTTACTTTTTCCCCCTTCGTTTTTATTTGGTTTTAAGTTGGGCTCTTTTACAATATTAAAGCTGAAGGTTCACTTTCACTCCAGTGAAAAATACCAATGCCTGAGCACATTTTAGCTTGTAATAGCACTTGCGCAAATGAGACACTCTGACATTTTCTGGTGGAATGAATTATTTTATCAATTACAGTAAACATATGTTTTAACGGTCATTTTGTAATTTTCTCATGGCTTATTTGAGAGCTCCTCAAAGAGCACAGCACAAGTATTTGATATAAATCTATAAATGATTGGCATCCTAACAGATTTGTCTTAGATTGAATAGTTTTTTTTTTCCTGTGTTTGGTCTTATATAGAAAATATCATGTTTTTTAGTCTAGAAGTGCTGTGACATTTCTGCATAATTCAGAAATAGGACCCAAGTGTAGAAGCACAGACTGAGTGAACAAAAGGTGAGCCATTTATTAAAAAGAAGCACAGAGGGGTATACGACGAAGGAGTTTCAACAAAGCCAGGCTCTCTTTGTGTTAGCTGGCTCAGCAAAACCTAAAATCCAATTGGAGATAATGGGTATCAACTTTTTCTGTTAATGTTTCTGCTTTAAGCGCTTTGTTTTCTTGTATTAAAAAGGGGTGTTTCACTCATCATGTAACTCTTCTTCTGCACAAAATAATATTTACGAGCGCTGGCTACTCCAATCAGAGAATTTATCAAGTGATGAGTCTACATTTTTATAGTGACTCAGAGACACTGACTCAAAGCTAGCCAAGCACCCAGAGTGATGTTAAAGCTGAGTGCATGCTGGCCCCCATCCGGCAACTTCAGCAGGTAACAAAGGCAGTGATGAGCAGTCAGGTTTGCAGCATTGTAGCCTCCATTTCTACCTGTACGTGTTTCTGCAGTAGAGTCTCTGTGGCGATCGCTTTGAAGTCTCTTGGGGCTGGCTTTCAACTTTGCTTTTTAGTTGTTGGTTTTGTGTTCATATTGTTATGGATCACTAGCACTGCTATTATTTGTTTGTATGTCTGCACTTTGGCTGTGATCTATGTTTCGTAGTTCTAGATGTTGCCTTGTGACGACAGAAATGGGACGCCTGTGAAGTATATGGGGTGTGGCTTTAGAGGAGGCATCCTCCTTAGCATACCACTCCTTTGCTCTCGCTCTCACCACCCAACCTTTGGGCTCAAGCTCTGTTGTTTTTGGTTGCACATTTTCTTTTTTGTCAGTAAAATAAATTTATCAAAGAGCACAAAGGTATTGTGCTCCTCCTTGAATTGCTGCCTTACAAACCAGTCGTAACATAATGGGGGCTCGTCCCATTATGCTATAACTACATGTAGTGGAAAATATTTTTTGAGTAACCACCCCAACGCTGGACGAACTTTAGAGACTTGTGATCCACGTTCTTTACTTAAATTCCTGAAAGTGGTGATCTCTCTCTCTCTCTCGGATCTCGATGGGTAAATAATCCCTCAAGTGTGGGAGGTGAAGAACAAGAAATTTTTCCGATGTCAGATAAATCATCTCCACAGTTTAAATGAGCGCCACTGACACCCGGGGCTGCTGTGGAGATTTCACGTGTTGGTGCCATATTAAACGCCCTTCTGGCAGCTGTAAATAAGTGTTGATTATTGCGTCCGATAGCACAGCAACTATCTGGCATTTTGGCTAAGATAAACTCAGTTGGAGGGCAAAGGGCTGCAGCACTGGTTTTGCCCTCCAGGTGGGCATTTCCTAGCAGCTCCGACATCACATGAAAACTATGGATTGTTATTGTAACAAAGTTATTATAGATAATATTGCCATTGTGTTTTGATGGTCAACCAAACTGTGATGTGAACCTTTTAAACCTGTCAGAACTCCAGTTGACTGGGGCCTGTCTGACGAAAAAACGGTTTGCCAGCACTGCTGATGACTAGTTTACAAATGATGGAAATTGCAGACAGTTGTTTTGAGCTGTGCAGAACTCTGACACATGCACATGTGTAATTCAAAAATACGGCTTTTGATTTGATTGGTGAAATGGGTCAGATGAGATGAGCTCATGTTGCACAGCTTGCTTGTAAAAATGAAAAAAAAAGAAAAAGAAGAAGATAGGACCCACTGTTTCATTCAAAAAGAGGACACAAATGAACAAAAAACAAAGCAGGCAATCCTAACAAATCCAAAAAAACATTAAAATAGAAGGAAATGAGAAACTAACACACAAAGAAAAAAGAAATACCAAACCTAAATACCTACACGTGAAAATGGACATGTCAGGGAAGAGGCGGTAAGCAGAACAGTTTGACCAGGAAAGGTGACGGGGAAAACTCCAAATACACTCACGTGTTAATGAGAGTGGCACAAACAATTGAGGGTGGAAACCAAAGAATGAAGTCCGGAAATAAAAACGCAAAATAACTCATAAGTAAAGGAACTTTCAAAATAAGAAGGAAATGAAAAGAGACACGAGAAGCACAGAGAGAAGCACAAGGAGACACGGGAAAAAAAAGAAAAGCACTTAGAGCAACCAAATCTAGAAGTTTCAAAAGAGACCAGGGCACAGCAGTGCCTGTGAGTCCAGCGCTTTATTTTTAGCAAAGCGTGCACCTGCTAAACAGTTAGGCTCAACTATGAACACAGCAGAAGCTGAAATGACGCCGAATCAGATGGGAATGTATTTATGTTTGATCAGCACGAATTTGAAATTTATTAGACTAGATCATGTGCGTGTCGTCGTTGAGCTGAATGTGCAGCCTCTGATGCGTTTGGATACATCAGCTATGTCAACACGTTCTCATCCCAAAACGTAACACACCGACGCTTTGACAAATCGTCAGCATGTTACGCTTTCGGCCACCCAACACGTCTCTATGTTACGCGTTCGAAAACACGAGAACTGTTTGGAATCAATCTACATATGTACATATGTACATTTTTAAATTTTTCTTTACTTTCTCATCATGAATCGCTTTGGAAAACACTATCTGACACGATTAAGGTTGTGGTTAACATTAGGATTAAGGTTGTGGTTAGGGTTAGGGGTAAGGTTAGGGTTAGGCCTGGAATACACGGCTGGATTGTGTGTTACCGCTGGGAGCGTCATTCTCATGGATTCCATCCACAATCCGGAGCGTATCAGATAAATACGCGGACGGTTACCTTTCGCGTAACATTTGACGCCTTGGGACGTGACAAAACGTCGCTATGTTACGCCTCGGGAGTGAGAACGGTC
>VVHJ01018413.1:3108-15709 GCA_015107715.1 Tylochromis polylepis
TTTTTTTTAGAAAGAACATGGCATCATATCGGTATGACAGATTTGCAAAGATGCAAAGATTGCAAGACTTCGGGAACAACATCCTTCAGACAGATGAGACCTCAACTTGATTGACCTTCTGTGCTGGGACCTTAAGAGAGCTGTGTATAAACAAAACCTCAATGAATTAAAGCAATGCTGTAAAGAAGAGTGGGCCAAAATTCTTTCACATTGACATGAGCGCCTAAGAGTCAAAAAGAAAAAGATTACTTCAGTTTATTGCTGCTAAGGTTTTAAAGGCTACTTAATCATCGGCTGCACTTAGTCAACGCTTTACAATAGTGTAAAAACTGAACTACTTCATGAAATTCAAGTTGAAGCTTTTCAAATTCTCCTACCATCTTGCATGTGCAATACAGACAAACACGTATCTCAGAACTTTGTCGGGCTACAAAAGAACAGTGGCATGTGGTGCAAAAAAAGGAGGGCAAGTTCTGATTTAGTAGGGTGCACAGACAAACTTTTCTTGATTATTAACTTAAGAGTGTGATATTACAAAGTAAACGCTTTTTGATTTCAAGGCTCATCCTAAGTGTTTCCCCACACTTTCAGATCTACATGTATTGATTATAAATAAGGCAGCAAGCCCAGGGGTGACCAAACTATTCCCAGCTACTTATACTTTTTTTTGTTTTTTTATTTATTTTAATTATTTCCAATAACGAGAAAAAATGTGAGCACTTCAGATCTGGAACCAAGCAGCAAATGAAAACCGTTTCTGTGCAACAGGCCCTGTGTGTGATGAACTGTGATGGAGAATATTTGGTCTTTTGTTCCAAATCTCACCCTCTTAAAGTCACTGATCCAGTACAGCCTTCTGGCAGCTACATCAGCAGTGAGGCTGTGGGCAGACTGAGCAGTGATGACTGCCAGAGATCTTCTTTCTGAGGCATCCATCCAAGACTTTTCTATTGTCACCCTGTCACCTGGACCCATATTGATCCAGAACATCAAGCTGGGAGGCAGAAAGCCGCAAATGTGAATAAGCAGCACATCATCGATTTTCATAAACCTGTATAGTAATTGCATTTCCTGTATTCGATATACCCTAAAATGTTAACCTTTATCCACCATTATGCCCGAATAAAATATCAAATTTCATCACTTTAAAATTCAGTCACATGTAACAGATAAGCCATACAGACCTTTCTATGGGCATAATCACCAGCTCTGAGGGCCTGATGTTTTTGCTGAGCAGAGTAGTGTAACTTTTCCCATCAGAACTCTGCAGGTAGATGGACTCCGTCTTCTCGTTGGTCCAGAACAGATTCCCATTGAGCCAGTCACAAGCTAAACCTTTGATTCCTGGCTCTCCTGTTAAACAAACTCCATAATTAATGGTTGGCAAGTAGAATATAACTACAACAAAAACTATGCAACAAACAGTGGGGACAAGTTTTGGGGGGAAAAAAAAAAAGAAAAAGAAAAAAAAAGTAAACCAACCAGCATAGGCTGTCCAGCTTTGCTGTCCATCACTTTTGTAAATGCTGCCACGGCTGTCAGCCCAGTAGTACAACCCCCGGGCAACATCAAATGCCAAGGCCACGGAGTCAAATGTTGAACTCTGAATAATTTCGAACTGTTGAGATTTCACATTCAATAATCCTAAAGCTGTCCCCCCAACCAGCAGCAATCGAACAGGATTAGCTGTAAATGCAGATTCATACAGGACATCGTTAGTGACGCTTATCCAATAACTGATGCATTTCATCTAATCATCTTGTTATCATCGTCAAGGCCTCGCTTGAAAAATTGGCATCTACATGAAAAGCCTTTGATCACCTAAGTGCTCTTTGTTCTTGATCAAACAGAGTTTCTAGCTTTTGTCATCAGCTTACTTACATCAAAGTCACCTATTAGCATATCATTTGTCAGACATCAGTGCACTTTGATGTTGGTGTTGATCTTTTGAGAGGATGAAACCAAATCCAGAATGGATTCTCACAGCATAATCGAGGCCTTAAACCTATTAGCTTTGTCCTAGCAAAGTCCTTGAATCGAGTTGGTACCAAACAAGTTGGTGGAACATTATATTGGCAAAATGTACCATCAATTTTATAAACAGGAAAAACACTTTTACTTTACCTGAAGCCACACATGTTGAGTTTTCATTTAGTTTGAATCCCTCTCTGCAGTAGCAATAGAAAGATCCGATGGTGTTACTGCAGTGATGAGCACAGGGGTCAAAAGGTGGAGCACATTCATCCAAATCTGTAAGAAATTAAGAGTAAACATGTGCCAGCATGCATTTCAAAAAACAAACAAAAAAAAATTTTTATTTGGAAAATTATAAAGTTGCAGATATCAATTACTCCTGGAGTTACATAGAAAACAGGATCAGGGATGAAGACAACTCTAACCTTTTACATCTGCTCCTTTAGAAGGACACAGACACCTCACACTTGAACCTTTTTTCTTTCTTTAATTTAGCATTATTTCAGTTTCTGCTATAAAACCCAGTATTGACAGTAAACTGTCATTATCTTGTCCCACACACCTTCACAGTCTGTTCCATTAGGCGACAGCTTATATCCAGCAGGACAAGAACACAGAACTCCCCTGGGTTCGTCAGTGCACACATGGCTACATCCACCATTGTCCATAAAGCAGACACGCCCTGCCAGAGGCGTAATTTTAAGCATCAGTGTCACAGAAGAAGAATTACTAGACAAAAAGCATTGTGATAATCAGTTGCATTAAGCATACCGCAGGTTATGGGCTCATCACTTTTATCAGAACAGTGAAACGTGCCATCACACTGCTCCTCAGCAGATAGACATGTCCCCTCGGGACACCGCATGCTGCCCTCACTGCACAGACCTTGGGGGGAGAGGAATCTATGTAAAGACTAAAATGCTTTATCCTGATTCTTAAAAAGGTTAAAGACTTAAATTTTCACTTTAATTGCATGATGCATGAAAAGATGCATTCACATTTGATCTCAAAAGTTTTAGTTCTAAACTGAACTAAAAGGTTTTGAGTCCATACAAATCTTCCAATTTAACTCTAGTAATATTTACCTGTGCTGATAGTCTTGATTTGTATTCAGTACATGTAACATGATTATGTCCCCATTTAACTTCAATTTTAAAAAATATATTTTGCAGAACAAATGAGGCAATAAACATGTCTTAGTGGACAATAAAAAAAAAACTGTCAAAAGTTGTTTCAGTAAAGGTGGATCTGTAATGGGAAATGTGATTTTTGGTAGTTTTGTTTACAAAGTGTCACAATGCCACAGAATGATATTTAGTGGCTTGTTAGGGCATCTTTCTCACCACAGTCCTTTTCATCAGAGTTGTCTATGCAGTCATTTACTCCATTGCACCTCAGCTCTTTAGGGATACAGATATGGTTTTGACATGTCCAGTCAGAATCCAGGCAGCCCTTGGTGACTGGACAGTTCTCCTCATCGGAGCCAGTGGGACATTGTTTTTGTCCATCACAGCGGGCTGACGCATTAACACAGCCAACAGAGTCCACACAAGGAAACTGACCTGGCGGACAATCAGAGCCTTGGGGTCCTGAAGGAAAGAAAACAAAAATATTAAAGGTTCCATTCATTTACTCTGAACCAACAGCCTATACTTGAACTTCAGGGGAGGGGGGGGGAAAAAAGTCATCTTTTACCATCTGTGCTTCATTTAAAAGTTGTTTTGTTTAATGTCATTTAAAAAGTCTCAAACTACAGCATCAGGAAAACAAATAGATGGTACCGTAATGTGTATAATTATAAATGTGCTTTTTTAATTGGGTACTGGGGGGAAAAAGAAAAAAGCCCACCTGTGCAGTCCACTTCATCAGATCCATCCAGACAGTCTCCATCACCATCACATCTCCACACAGCAGGGATACACCTTCCATCGTCACACTGCCACTGGTCATGACTGCACTCCCAGATTTTTCCTACAAAACGTGAAGAGTATGAACAAGAAATAAATGTTGTCAGACAAATTAAAACATTAACTTGGATTTCCTGAATGGTTGGACTTGTATTAACAAAAATTTGTACAATCATATGATATGCGAGTGGAAAAAACAAACAAACAAAACCACATGCCAAGTAGTCAGAAATGTATGTTTAATATTCTATTTAGAATTCTAATTAAAAACAGTTAAATTTGGCAGCATTTAGCAGGGAGGCAAAAGGAAAAAACCAAATCTCTGAGATGACTTTCATTTGGTTAAACGAAGTACATATCAACTCAGGATTCTCGGCACACCTATGCATGATTTGACCTAAATAAGTGCTTCAGTGCTAAATAGGATCCAATGAACGGGGACGTTTGCTCATTTAAACGTCCTAAAAGTGACTAATGTTGGCAGTGTCACATTAACTTGTCTCATTGTTAAAATCATTCTGATTAGGGAAACCCCATGAAGCACAAATTAATTGAAATATAGCTCGTAACCCTGAACATCCATCTGCCGTACACTAGCAAAAACCCTGACATACAGTGAACACTAAAGTCCACCCCGCAGAAACATGTTTGCCTATTTATGTTAAACCCGTGGATGAGTTGAAGAAAAAAAAATTACCTCGGAAAACTCTCAAATGCGCCAGAAAAACCAAACAAACCAACAGGCGCCAATCCATGTCAACCTGCGCGGCTCATCGGGATAAACGGCAGCAGCTGAGAGGAAACGCTTTTATCCTGCAGATGCGGCGGACACAGTCACTTCCGATCAAGTTAAAAACGCGAAATAAAAGATGTAGTTACATTTGTTTCGCTGTGTTTAAAGCGGAATTATTTAAACTCGACTTTGTCTTAAAATGTGCCAAATAATTAATACTTATATTATTTTTAATAATGCCAACCACACCCTTGAATTAAGCGATTTAAAGTTGCATTTAGGCAGCTTTCTTTTTGTTATTAGCTGGTGATGAAGTTCTACCACCAAAGTGATAATCTGGCTGATGAATTCTTGCGCATTGCCAAAGGTTTTGTGGTTTTACGCACGGAATGACAGTTACGATGCGATACAGTGATATTTTTGCACTTTCTAGAAGATGGTGTTGAAAAAGCTCCGGTCGCTTGTCAGTATTTCAGGCTGAACACGGTACCGTGTTACTGTGTGTGCAGTGCACTTTAAGATTTTGGTCTGGTTGTGTTACTTGTGCACTGTTACATGAAAATATGAATTATATCAAATATGAAATTCTTTCTTTATAAATTATAATGAAATAATTTGACAGTACTGCTTTTCAGTCGTGCACCAATCGAAGCTAATCAGTTAAAGTTTTAAGTAAAACTAGCTAGTTGGAAAAAAGTTTGTTTGATGTTGTCACAATAACTTAAAGGAATAAAGCGACACCTTTAAACAGTTACACCTTTTCTTAAATGTTCATCAGAATTATATTACTGTGATAATATGCAGGAGCACACACATTGCAGTTTTCTTTTAAAATAGCAAATTAAGGAGATCTCCAGTTTGCTTTCGCATATTTTCATATTGTTTATTAATATTTTGCTATTGATTAAGCTTCCTGATATTTACTGAAAATGTTCGATTCATTTTGTTTATTTCTGAGCACTGGTAGAAAATAATAATACGTCAAAATTACATTAAATTAATTTTTTAAAATTGTATTTATTTTGGTCTAAAATGACCTGTTTTATTTTCGCTTGTGTCCTGGACAGAAATAGGACACAAGGGTTTGCGCAGTTAGTTAATGACGTCATACAAAAGAGCTGTTTTTTGATTAACTCTCTTGTTCCTCCCAATTAATCAAGGCGCAATTGTGTAGCTCCTAATCTCTTTAGCTAAAAAATATTATCATGGCTTTTAATCTGAAGGATCGTCAACACACGAAACACCAATCAGAGTGGGGGACTCCACTTCAAAGAGCACTTGGTTTCGATAGCCCATAGGAGGTCCCTGTCATACTGTAGTCTTTGAGCGCTCCCTTAGATCACAGGCGTCCTTCAGCCATTAGAGGCCTGACAGCTGTCTTCAAAGAACTTCAGAGAGACGCGCATGATTATAAATCCGGTCCTGGGATTCCATCTGAGCATTCTGGATTTGCCTACCGAACAGATAACACCACACTTGGAAATTATGAAGAGACGAACTGTGGATTTCGCTTTTGCGCTTCTTCTTCTAGTGGATTTGGTTCAAGCTCTTGCCATCCCTAAGACGCACCCCGATAAACTGCTCCGTGGGAGGAAAGCTCGGGACGGTGGGTCTGCACAGAGGCACCACATCGACAGCCTGCCACACTACATGATCCATCTCTACCGGGTCATGCTGACCGAAGACCAGATCAGCACTCAGGCTGACAGCGTGCACCACACTTGGAACGAAGAAAATCTTCACAGCTCCGATTCTGTGATCAGCCTGGTCGCTAAGAGTGAGTATTTAACATCAGGGAACTTATGGAAATGGGCTTAGGTATTTTGAAAGTCATGTAGCCTATGTCACTTTAGGGGTTTCTTTTAGAAAATAGGGATAAAGAGGAATAATTTGCAACCAGAAGAGCTTCATAAATGCATTTAGCAGCAAAATGTTTTTTTTTTCCAGTTTTTTCTATTCTCCTTTAAAAGTTTGCATGTCTATCATTAAATAGAAGGCCGTAGCTTTATCCTGTGGTATAATTCTAAGAATGTCTTTTCTCCTATCTGTTTCAGGCTGCCAGCAGATCGGCAGGAGATGGTCCCTCACTTTTGACATGTCCTCCATGTCTGCAAGCGACATTGTCCAGCTGGCTGAGCTTCACATCCGCCTGCCTGCTTTTACAGAATCTTCCAGGGCTTCAATAGACATCTACCATTCCCACAGTGAGCGGTGCACAGGTACTCACTGCCCCAAGAATAGACTGCTCCTGGGCCACCTTAGAGCTCATCCCAGTTCATTGGTGTTGCCATCCTCCTGGAAAGTGTTCAAAATGACAGACATACTCCATCGCTGGCAGCAGCATCGGGAGCACTCTGCAAAGAGAATGGTGGAAGAGAAGCCAGAAGTATTTCAGCACCCTCCAGCTGACAGGGTCATCATGGTAGTCTTCTTAAAGCATGAAGCAAAGGAACAGCGAGCGTCAACACTCATCCGCATAGCAAAGCACTCCAAGTACGCTGGTCTGGGCGAGGAGCAGATATCCTCCAGGATGAGGAGTGGCAGAGAAAAGAGGGACCAGCAGACCCAGCAGCAGAGAGAGGAGGCTGCAGGAGATGCCCCCAGAGACAAAGCAACACAGGAGGAGAAAAATGATCACCTGTGCAGGAAGGTGGACATGTGGATGGACTTTGAGAAGCTCGGCTGGAGTGAGTGGATTGTCTATCCCAAACGATACAATGCTTATCGCTGCGAAGGGACCTGTCCCACACCAGTAGATGAGACTTTCACCCCTACTAACCACGCATACATACAGGTAAGACTGAAACACCTCATCATATACAACAGTACTGATCATGCCCCAACAGCATACATGAATAGATATTCTCTAATCAATTATTTTCTTCTTCTCCCCTCTCCAGAGCCTGTTGAATTATCATCATCCAGACAAGGCACCATGTCTGTCTTGTGTGCCCACACACCTGGCACCAATCTCCATGCTGTACTTCGAGGATGGAAAGATGGTGATGAGGCATCAGGACGACATGGTGGTGGAGGAGTGTGGCTGCCAATGAGGGAAACCCCTGCAGAAGGGAAATCAGAGAAACCTGGAACTTGTGAACCACGGGACCAAAGGGGTCTACAGTGAGAGACCTGGGATCTCAGAGTGGCAAAGTGGGTGCGTGTCTGCTGGCACAGAGCAGTCCAGTCAGACGAGGGGAGGGGACTGCTGATGTGATGTAGGAAGCTTCTAATACATATCCTGGACAATTCTCTCTAAATTATAGAGCCAAACAGTTATAAAAAACAGCTTCTATTTATAAGAAATTAGGTGGGACTATATGTTGTGCCTTTTAATAGCCATGTCTCAAAAGACACAACATGATCACAGACTTAAGCACTATATAGTTCACAGAAACTATGTTGTTTTTATGCTTCAAGACTGAACCTCTAATACCACTGAAATTACAGAATGGTTTACTGTAAATGCTTTATCTATTATTATCATTATCATTATTATTATTATTCTTTATTGAGATGTTTGGGTCACATTGACCTGTTTATATAATTGCTATATAGGCCATAATAGAGCAATAAATATTTTTTTCTCTTTTCTGCAACTTGACCAAATTGTGTTTTCATTTTGAAATGTTTTTACCTTTTAACAGAAAAAAACCACACTAGAATTAAAAGCACAGGAGTTGTTAGGCCTTGTAGATGGAAATGTCTCACAAACAGCCCCTGACTCTATAAAGGTAAAAAACAAACAAACAAAGAGCCCAGGATCTATATACTGCTGAACAAAAACACTAGAAGGCACCTAGGTCTATTCGGTCTGTAAACTTTGTTTGTGTCAACCATGGGTGTGGCCTTTTCTTTTTTAACTAATTTCTAGCTCCTCATTTCCTTTGTTCTCCTGCTGGAATTCTGGAAATCAATATCAGCATGCCACATCTTTAATGAGTTTAAAAAAATAAGAATTGTGTGCACAAGTTTGAATTCATTTTGGATGTTCTCTAATCCACACAAGGTTAATAGTATAAATACAGACCCAAATATATACATACACCCACACTAATATTTGGTCAAATGTTCCTTAATAAGTTCAAAAGCATCAGTCAGAGGTTTTTGGTAGCCATCAACAAGCATCCGGCATAATTCTGGCTGGATATTTGACCACTCTTCTTGGCAAAATTGGTAGAGTTCATTTAAATTGGTTGGTTTCCTGGCACGTACATAGCTTTTAAGCATAGTCTGCAAATTTTCAATTGTGATGATGTTGGGGTTTCAGAAAGGTCACACCAGGAGCTTAATGTCTGCTTTATTCCTTCCAAAATGAGGGATTATGTCCTGTGGAACAGCCAACTGTTGAAACTGTGTCCAAGTTTCTACCAGCTAACTGTTGATTTGAGGTGAAGTTGAATAATTATGAGATAATCTTCATTCTTCATTATTCCATTCACTTTGTGCAATGTAACAGTACCACCTGCAGCAAAACTGCCCAAGGGCATGATGCTAACACCACCATGCTTGACAGTTGGGACAGTGTTCTTAGGTGTGAAAGCCTCACCTTTACCCTTCCAAACATAGCTTTCGTTATTGTGGCCAAACACCTCAATATTTGTGTTATCTAACTGCAAATTGCAGTCAAACTGATGATTTTGGAGCAGGGGCTTCTTTCTTGGTCGGCACCCTCTCAGTCAATGTCGATATAAAGCTCACTTCACTGTGGACACTGATGCTAATATTTCAGCAGTTTCCACTCCGTGGCAGGCTTGAACCTTGGTGGTTCCTGAGTTTGTTTTTGTTTTTTTTAACATCCTGAACAATTTCCTCTCATCTTGTATTTACATATAATTGTTTGATGATGGTGGAGTTGGTAGTTGTCTAGAAATGGCTTCAAAAAACCTTCCTAACTTATGTAGATCTACAATTCTTTTTCTTAGATCTTCACTCTGTCCAATGAGTGCTGTTAAACAAGAGAAAAGAGAAACTACCAATAGTTAATCAATAATCACCCAAATAATTTCAAACTTGTGCAGATAACTCGTGTTTTTTAAGATGTATGCTGTAAAAAAAAAACTCCACTCCACAGTTCATAAAAATCATTACAAGGCCCAAATTACCAGGGCATTCATGCCATTGATAACTGTATGCAAACTTCTGACCACAACTGTATCCAATACCTTTGATCACATTACTGCATGTTGTGAGTCTTATTAAAAGCAGCCCTAAAATATAAAACATAAGCACATGAGGTGAGGTCATAAAATACAGCAGTAGTCTATTTACATATGAGACAACTATTTACGATGCAGTTAAACGTCGTATTTCAATGACCCTGCTTGAAATGAACAACCCTTAGGTAAGGATGTCTAATTAGCTTAAATGCCTGTTTTCACCTTTCTGTCTCCTCATCGCTTCCCTTCTCGCATCTCTGATGGAGGGCTCTAAGATCTGAAGATGGGGTTATCTTCCCTCCCCAAACCACATAATCTGAGGCTGCAGCTAACCTCAACACTACAGGATGTACTGTGGGTATATTTTAGCTTAGTTTTAGTGTTATAGCTATTGTCGTTAGAGCTTTGGGTCACTCACTTTGGTTTTTCCATAAACAAAACCTTTAAATCCCTTTTTATTCTCTAGCCAACAGTAGCATGAAAAAGAAAGTTTCTCTCAGTAGTTGTTGGTGACCAGACTAAAATTTAATGATAACAAATATATTTAGCAGACTTCCGGAAATATGGTTGCAGATGATTTATTAAGTTGAACTTCCGTTAACAGTTTGTCTGCTGCAAGGTGTGAAACCAGACTTCAGTATAAACAGATCAGTCTCTCTTTTTTTATTTGTAAAAACAAATTAAAAGACAACTCATCAAAGTTAAGTGAAATTACATAAAATTGGAGTTATTTAATTGTAACAAAACCTTGACTTACTTGTCAAACATTTCACAGATCATACAAAAAAAGAAGAAACTGTTCAAGCACACCTGAACAGGTGAGGCATTACAAAAAAAAAAGTTTTCAGAGCAATTCTGAACACAGATTACACACAAAAAAGGCTAATCATTTTAAAAGATATGCTTTCTTTTAATACCAGTAAACAAAAACTATAAACTATGTTGCTTTTATCCATAAAGCTGACCCCCTTTAGATGTCCATCTCAAACTGGGCATCTTCACCTATAAAAGAAAAAGAAAAAAAAACAAAAAATGCACAATTAATAGAAATAAGAGTTTACTGAAGTTTCCCATGTAATGTCGTGCGTACATTGCTCATATTGGAGGTGATACAATCACACAATCACAATCAATCGGTTGTTATGGAACAATGTGTATTCCCCGATTGGTTGGCAGTGGTTCCTAGACCAGTGTTTTCCAACCGGTGTGCCGTGAGAAATGATCAGGTGTGCCGTGGAAGTTTATCTGGTTCCACCTGATTAGTACTCTAAGTGACTGGCGTGAGTAATGGGCAGAACAATTACATTCTCTTCCACTAGAGGGCAGTACAACTACCTGCTCCAATTAAATGGGTTTCCAACTGCCAGTAAAACAGAAGAAGAAATTACATAATAGTCATGCTGCGAGTGAGACAACACAGCGTGCAATAGCAATAGGTAAATATGTGAAAAGGAAAAGTAGTCAGTCTGACCTGGGTCCTGGAGAAAATTCCGACCCGGATGAAGGCCCTATCATGAGTAGTGATCAGAAGAAAGCAAAAAAGGTGTACTGGGGACAAACGAGCCAATTTTGCTATGCCTGGTGTGCGGGGGAAAATTATCAGTATGCTTTTTGTGACATTTTTGTTTGGTGGTGTGCCGTGTGATTTTTCTAATGTGAAATATGTCCCGTGGCTCCAAAAGGTTGGGAAACACCATCCTAGACACTGCTGGCTGTCGCTGGATAAAACTAGTTGCATGAAATGTGCTGCACTAAAAACCTCCTAGTGATTGCTTTGGTTTCAAGCAGCTCACTACAGCTACCTGTAGTTTTCCATGTTTGTCTTCAAATACTCACTACCTACTAGTTAAGTGGTAAGAAAAAGTTAAAGTGTGATGTAAAGCGGACACGGACAATGTCTGCCTTCAAAGTTTCATAAAGCGCAAAGTTTGAAATGATTGGCACTTTAGCAATTAGTTTTCCCACCAGTTGCCATCAACAACCAACAACCACTCACAAACAGTCAAGGAATCCTTATTTTTGCCAAATGGTCACAGATTGGTCTCCACTGCAAAGCTTTAACAGCTCATGTGCATTTTCCCATCTTTATTATGCAGACATGTTTACCTGCACTCTCCTCTGTATGCACGCTGTGCTCGGCATTGTTGCTGAGCGACTGATCGGGCTGGTTTGTGTTGTTGGAGGCATCGGGCTTGAGTGGCCGGGTGACGCCTGGGATGTCAGGCAAGTTGGGAGGCGTGCGAGTCAGGGGAGATGTCCGACACTGCAGGAGGAACTTCCTGTCGTAGATGATTCTGGTACCTGAGGGTTGGCATTTTCTTAAAGTGATGAATATTTGGGAAAATTTCAGTACAGCAGATAACCCTGGTAAACACTAAAGCAGATTTCAAAATAAAAATGACATGGAGTAAATAGAATTTAAACACTGAAGAAATAAAATAAACACCTAATATTAAAACTACTACTATTAATCTAAACATTAAACATGTTATTTGATGAAAAGGGTGAAGTAAATTAATATAGCTTACTTTTCTCTGCTAGTGTGACTCTACAATGCACAGGTCCATACACGCCCATGACATTTAGCCTAATTTTTGCAGACCATATCAGCTATGTTTGTACATACTCAGTGACTCACTTGTGTTTTATCTGTGTCCCACCTGCTAATGTTACAGGACACAGTATCAGCTGGAGTGGGCATGTGCATCTGAGTCAGGTTTCTCACGACCGCTGAGGGAAAACATTTTCTTTTTTAAGTTTTATCTCTGCGGTGGAAGCTTCCCAAGGCCCCAGCTTGTCAATGTTTAAAATAAAAAAATCCCACCACC
>VVHJ01018415.1:6543-18896 GCA_015107715.1 Tylochromis polylepis
TGTGTGTGTGTGTGTGTGTGTGTGTGTGTGTGTGTGTGTGTGTGTGTGTGTGTGTGATCAGCTTACTTCCCTCCTCAGATTTACAGTTGTACTTACAGTAGGTATTATGGATGTGTTAAGCAGGACCGATAATCTTGGACGTTTCTTTCTGAGCACATACAATGAAAACAGACCCCCTCTTCAAGCTCAACTTACTCATAAATGGGGAAAAAAATGTCAAATAGCCCTTCAAGACTTCACAGACATTACTGGGTAAATAAATCAGTCATTCATCGTCTGATAATACAAAAACAAATGTAGTTAGGTTTGTGATATTCAGTATATATTTGTGTTTTTCAGCCACTCCTCTTCCAATTACGATGTGCACAGTGGTGAAAAGGATAATGTGTGTCGAGGACAATACCAGAAAGTGAAATACCAAATGTGGCAACTATGTTGTCTTAAGTCATTCACATGGGCTTGACTGATATGACTCTGAAACGGCATCAGGCAAGTGAAACACAATAAGAAACAATAACTCTTTGTTTTGTTTCGGAAGCATTTTCCACTTTACCATTGCACTCTTGTCCTTTTGTTCAATAAAAATAAACGTATTGCTGTACCGCTCCACTATTTCCTCCATGGATGCATTTTTTGTAAAATTTCAGTAAAGATCCTTGTATTAAAGCTGAAAGTCTGCAAAATTCACTAAAATTGTGTCATTGTCCAAATATTTTGGGGCCTGACTCTAGTTCAGTGCATTAGAGACATTAATTTGGACTAGTTCGAATTTCGTCCAGACTAGTTCACCAAACTTAAAACTGGCTCTTCTGAAGTGTGAACAGTTCCATCTGATTTCTAAGTATTTCAGTGAAGCATAAAACCCAATTCTACCTCAAGACAATAGCTGAAAAGTCAGGGATGTGATTAAACATGAAACCACCATTTAAAGCTTCCAGTGTATTTGGCCATTTGCAATATGTGGAGGATGATTTATCAGACTAATTCAGGAGTGATGCACTAAATTCAAGTCTTTCAGGGGAAACGTTCACAGCTGTATCCAGTCGGGTATATACTCAGAAGAAGAGGGAGTCTTTAAAAAGTGAATTGTATTTTAATCTCTTTTGAAAATCTTTCCCTCTGGCAGAGAAATCCTCTCTCTGCTCTTCCCGATCATCTCTGCTTCACTGGGGCATATGATGGGAGAGGTTTCAGCACTGTCCCAAGGTACCCGATCTCTGAGAGATGACAGGCCACAAGTTCCATTTTTATTATGATTTATTCGAGCCAGCCAGTTTTCTGTAATGGAAATTCATTTGAATCAACGCCTCTTTGCAGAGCCAGTCGGGAACCATACTGGCCATCTGTGAGCTGGGAGACGCTGAGAAAGGCCCCATTTGGCAAAATGAAAGAAACCGTTCTTAATGCAAACATTCACCAAGCATGAAGAAGTGAAAAAGGTCTGCTGCCCCATTTTGGGTTTGTGTGCTACTGTGTTTCCTTACCACTATGTAGTAAGAAGTAGTACTGGAATATATCATTCTTCTTTCTTTTTTCTTGTTCTTTTAAATCAAAGTATAATGTGTGTGAATAATAATAGATATCAAAGCATAATTAATTCTTTCACGTTTTATAGTTTTTGAAAAGTCTGTTTTTCCTGTTTTTCTTTTTGACATTGAGTCATGACATTAAATGATCATGTATGGCAGATTAACTACACTGCATATTAAGAGAGAAACTCATTAAAAGAGACTTGTGCATGTCTTGTCAAATCATGAATCTCTTGGTTTTGTTTAAGACTAGCACAAGGCCACTGCCATACAAGAAAACTATACCACTGGCATTGTCATGCAAATACATCCTGATGTTAATTAACATATAATTTTTTGATATGTTTAAATTTCTTCAAATACACTAATTTGACAGTAAACTAAAAATTAACACTAATCCTTCAAAGTAAAGGAGGAGCTATGAAAAAGTCAAACTGATGGCAGATATTGCAGTGAATAAAAATTATATATATATATATTATACTTTTTCAAGTAACAAACAAACAAAAATAAAACTATACTACTACTTATGAAATGCAAATAATTTTGAAGATTGTCATGAAATGAAAAGCAACTTCATTAAACTGATAAGAACATTAAAGAAAATTCAGGCAGTTACATGGATAGAAGGCTGGATCCAGTTATTCCCCTTTTTTTTCTTTTTTTTTTAAAATGAGTTTGCTTGATTGTGCTATAAACAGCAGCTAATCAAGTTTTTACCCTCCCAAAATTCTGCCAGTAGTACATAGTGATTTGGCAACCCCTGTGGGGTCACCAAATTAAGCAAGACTGAAACTACTAAGAATTATAACCTAAAATATATATCATAATACAACTTGAATTTTATGCTTTCTTTAAAGTTTTAACTTTTTGAGGTGTTACAACAGTTTCTGAGGGAACATTTTTAGGAAGTATTATATAGATTTTCTCATCAGAGCAAGCCCATTATTTATGATAAACTAAACTGAAGCTGATGATGCCACAGCTCTGTAGACATTTTGCAGCTGTGCCCTGCAAAGAACATGTGCAGCAAGTAAAATTTATGTGCCAGAAAAACCCACACAATGACTTATGTTCAATGCTGGTCTGAACTAAAAAGGATGAATGTTTGAAAATGTGATTACTTTAAATTTAACCACTCCGTCATGGCGACAGCTGCTTCATCCTCCTCTGCCTCCAGTTCTCCTACTCACCTACTGTAGTGTTTGCATCAGTCTGTGCTTTGCGTGCCTTAGTGAGGTGACTATCACTGTGGGTCCTGTCATATCTCAACAGTCCGCAAGTAACCCCGTTTTTAACTTTACAGACAGACAGACAGACAGAAAATTAGGTTTTCATATTGTATTACACATAATAAGTCTTTGCAAGCTTAACTACAAACTGAATTGCAAAAATCGTCAGTCTTCTTTGACTATTATATGTAATTAAATGACTGATGTGACAGCTCAGTTGTTCTGGCATTAGAATTTTGTGTCATGGTACTGGGTCAGTTACCCAGTGTTTTGTATTTGTTTAGTTGTATTCTTTGTGTATTATGATTTTTCTTGTTCCCCAGCCATGTCTCGTGTTACTTTTGTCCCTGTGCTCCGTGTCCCCTTGTTTGGTGTCGAGTCCGTGTCTCTGTCTTGTGCTTCCTGTTTTACTTTGTAGTTTCATGTCTTTTGTCAGTGTGTTTAGTTTTGCTTCCCTTTATCATGTTTAATTACTCCCAGCTGTGCTCTCCTCCTGTGTCCCATTCCCTCGTTATCCCTGAGTGTATTTAAGCCCTGTGTTTTCCTTGTCTGGTGTTGTGTTGTACCCTCATCATGTTGTGTGGTTCCCCTCTGTGCTCCCTGTGAGCTTTGTCCCTCATTTCCAGGTGTTCTGGTGTTTAGTTATTTGTTTCCTGTTTCTAGTTTAGTTTTCAAGTTTATTTTTTGTTGTGTTTTCGGCACTGCAATAAAGCAGCCTCTTTAAGTTTAATTTCCCGTGTGTGAGTCCTGTATTTGGGTCCTTCCTCCTGCCTGCCACACAGCCTTTATCATGTTTAATTGTTTAATTGTTTAATTATCATGACATTTTGTATTTACAACAGTAATAATTTACTTTTTTGCTTTCTCTTACAGTATAGTTTTTAATCTACTGTTCATCTGTGAAAATTACCTCATTTGGACCTCTAACAGGGACAGTTCTGAATTTTATTGTCTGTTTTATTTTTAATTAGTAGGATGTCAAATTTAATTATTGTGAATTCTGTTGTTTCTTCTCTTCCTGCACTGCTCTTATTATTTTCTGTCTGGTGTCCCTACCACTTAAGAATACTTAAATTTAGATATAGATATTTAAATTCATCTTTAAATTCAGGCTTTCTCTCAACAGTTTTCAGTAATTCTCACTCTCTAATTTCAAGAAACTGATTATTTTCAGATATGATGTGAAATCACAGTGGTTATGCTAATTAAGTGTTGTCCTGTCGGGGCAAGCAAGGCAAGCACTGCTTGTCCAGTGAAGTCTAAAAATAGACATCAGTTAAAGCCAAAGTGAAAGCATCTCTGTCCTTGCCTCCGCAACGATGTTCTGTCTGTGAGGTTTTCTCTGCCTGTTTGTTAATGTAATGACCCTCCCACACTCATGAAAGTCTACTGTTGATTGGCTGGCATGGGAGAATCATAAGCAAATGCAGGTAAACTCTGTCTTGCAGGCTATTAAAGGTGGCCCAGATGACCTGCTCAGTCTCTCTCCCACTCCATCTGATATCAAGATTTTGGTGATCTTTGTGTTTTGGTTAGGTTACATTTAAGAAATTATTTTATTATTTAGAATTTTTAAGTAAACTTCTTGTGTGAACTCCTTCCTTGTCACCTACTTTGAGCCAGTTTGCCACAGTTAATTTACATCAGGATCTTTAAATTACTGCCATCCTGTGGCCAAAGCTAACTTGTGTCTCTGGATGCAGACAATTTCACTAATATGTTGCATCTCTTGATGTCATGGGTGTCTCCATACTTGTTTAAAAAAAAGTCTGAGATGGGCAAGATGAGAGGACATCAGTTTCTTTTGGGTGTTTGTGGATGCACATTGTAGACAAACATTTGGTCCATGTTGGGAAACTGATGGGACACTTGTGTGCTAGACAAGCTGCCACTGGTTCTGCTTGCACTGGTCTGACTAATTGTTTCTTGTCTAGAAACAGATCTAGCTTTAGCTTTGATCATTAACTTTTATTATCCTAACATACAGGTTTTTTGTTTTACATACAGATTTTAACACGGAGATAAGAGAAACTATTAATAAGTTCTTTAACGTGTTAGCGAGGAAAGCCTTATGATGGAGAGGATGTCTCTTCCTATCATGTGCAGTTTGATTAAAAACAAAGTTGAAAGTTGATGCAGGTTGCACCAGCACTTTGAGAAAAGTTAACTGACAAAATCTACAGTGAATTTTTTAAAAGTAAGTCTTTTAATTCAGCTGTGTTGTCTTTAAATGTTTTTGTTTTTATGTGAAAAAGGTCTGCTGAAACTATGTATTCTTTTTTTATTCTAGGTTTATTTGTAGCCTTTTTTAAGAGACTGTGGCCCTCATGGGACAGAAATTACAAACATGTGAGGTATGTGTAATGAACTTAAGCTTAATTAACTGCAGCTGTAATGTTGACAATTAAATTGAACTGCATGTCCTGAATCAGAGGAATGTCAATTTAATGATATTTGCTCATATGTAGACAGACATCATTGTAAGTGATATTGTCTGAAAAACATGCTTTTCTACTTTAATAATAGAGTAAATACTAAGTGCACCTGTTTTGACAACACTGGGTTTCTCTTTGCAAAAAGAACTGCTCAGTAGGACCTAAAAACTCAGCCTGAATATGGAGCCTGCGTCGTGCAGTGTTTCAGGCCCTCAGGTGCTGTCTGTGTCTGTGTCCATGGAGTCTAGATTCAGTGTCAGCAGCAGTGAGACATCAGTGCTTAGGGCCGTCATAAGCCTCTCTGTAAATGTCAAGTGACAAAATGTGAACTCTAGGCAGCATAAAGAGGGACAACTCTTTAAAGGATGACTTTGTGTAGATGTGACAAATGTATCATCACAGTGCCACTGAGTTCATCCATAATTCAGTGTGTGTGTGTGTGTGTGTGTGTAACGAAGAAGCCATATGGAAGGAAACAAAGTGAGGCAGTGAGTAGAGTACAACCTGGACATCTTCCAGGCATTATGGAGGACATATTTTATACTTAGTCTTTGGACACTTCACACTCTGACATTCTTCATCAGTCGATGCAAGACTACTCCAAGGTGTGTGTGCATGCATTTGTGCTTTTCCAAAGAAAGATGAATATTAAAGATGATTTCTGTCACTCACAAAGTGATGTTTTCCTGACCGAGACTCTGGCAGTATGGCTGAGCACTCACTATCATGTGCTCATCTGGAATGTCAATCACCCTTGCTGCATAAGTTCACCATGCTCGCTGACTGTCAGTGGAGTGGAACTCACTGGAGCAGTTCATTTTTGGGTTCTTTTGCTGCCAAAGACAGTACAGTACATTATAACAGAAAGTGGCATTTGATTATATAAGAATGTTGTGCTATTAATTGCACCAATTTTAATCTGATTCTTCTAAGCAGAGAGAAAGAAAACAGGGTTCTTGTAAAAGCACAGAGCAAAGTATTTTTCAATAACTTCTCTTCAAAGAATATCAATTATAATTGCTCTACAGTATTTGATTGAGAGTCTGTGTATTCAGGCGTATAAGCTTTCACCCACATAAGCTCCAAACTAAATTATATGTTCAATACACCAATAATAGATATCACTCTTTTTGACAGTTTATGCGGTTTAAGTGGCAGAGGATATGAAAAGCAAATGATAGAGAAATATATGAATAAAACATTGGCATTTGGAAAACATATAGATAGGGTGGATATGTCTTATGTAAATATGCAAAACAAATATCATTCCAGGGTATATACATAAATGGAATCTTCTTTAAGACTAGGGAGCGAGAGGATATGCTTTGAGAATGGAAATCTCATTAGTTTGATATCAAATAAAAGCAGTCATCTGGAGGGAATGGCACCGACACTGCAGTGAGGGAACACAACACACAGAGGGAGAGTGAAATTTGTCTTTGAAGTCAATGGTATTTACAGAGGAAATTTTGGGCTATTTCAAGTCGTGTTCATTCTGAAAAGGCAGCATGTGTATTCTTGCAAAATTTTCTTCCGAGGCGCTGGATGAGGTGGTAGCATCGTGCTTCTTTAAAAGGTTGGAATCTCCAAGCATCACATTTTATTGTTCTTCAGTATCAAAATAGTTTGTCAGCTCTCCTAGCAATTATAAGCCATTCACTCTACGATTCAGTCGTCATATGCTCATTTTCTACATCAGCGACCGTGTAAAACACACTAATGGGGAGGTGATTTCCGCTACATCTTCCTACATGAAATATTATTGTACAAGCTTAATGCCAAATGAGTGGTTGACTAATGACAACTCATGTATCAACTGTCAGATTTTTGTTTACTGCTGCAGTATCAGTCATCCCATCAAAGCAACAGTCCGGTCTGTGGGGGATACGATCAAATAACATGCTTTTTTGTTTTTGGTTTTTTTTTCTTACACCTTACAGTTATAATTAGGAATTGCATTTGCATGATGTTGATTCATATTTAATTGTCTCACAAACTACACGTCTCCACTGATGACAAAGCCATCTGACATGTCGGTCTTAATGAGGTAAATCGTGGCGGTTAATCTCACCAAAAACATTTATACATTTACAAGCATTCATGCAAATGAGCAGATCAATAATTATGTCACACAAAACAAGAGGTAATCAAAGAAGTAACATTTCTGGGTCATCTGTATTTAACCCATTTTATACATCTAAGGAGCAATTAGGATGAGGTAAACACTTCTTACAGTAATATCTTTCCTACAGGATAGTCAGAATCATTTAGTTTGTATCATATTTCCCATATTTTAAGTCATGCGCCTAAATTGATTTTCTTTATGTAAAATGTATGATATGGTTGAGCCATCACTTGTATTGATCATTCCTCAGCACTCTAAATTTCACAGTTATAGCCTGCTGCTGTGGTTGATTCAGAACATGTATACATGTATAACATATTATTCAGCCGGCTACATTCCTGACACGGACCTAAATGACGAGAGCATCTATTTATTTATTAAGCAAACCGCCCATATACATTGAATTTCAATAAAAGGTTCTCTATCCATCATAATCACAGTCATCACCACAACCAGCAGCCACCAGCAGCAGCCACATCATCCACCATGATATAATAAGCCCAAAATGGGGCATGCTGTCATGGCCCATGATAGATTCAGGGGGCAACGCTGAATGTTGATCAAGGTGACGCATGAAGGAGGCCCTGTTTGTCAGGGACCCGCCAGCATCCCCAAGCAATCTCTGCAGTCGGGAGATGGAAAGAGCACAACTCTGAAATCCATCATGTGCCACCTACAAACGGAGCATTGATAGAGAGGAGCTGCTGTCCCCCAAGTAACAACATGTGACTGATTTGGGATTTTGGAGCTTGTGGCACAATTTCAGGTGGAATAATTAATGGTGTATGCTTGCAGATTCACAATAGCTTCCATTTTTTGCCTCACAAAAAGAAAAAAGAAAAAAAGCAATGCACACAAATGTGTGAATCTGTTTAAAGTTTGAGATACAGCATATAACATATTCTACATAGACAACTGCAGGTCATGTTCAGACTGATACTTTAGGGGTATGAACATTGAAACTTTTATAAACCTGAAATACACTTACCTAAACTGAAAATAATGTATTTAATGGGAAAATGGTAGCATTAGCTCGTTTTCTTCTTCTTTCTCTTTTTAAAATCTCTTTTGCTGCATGCAACTTATTGCATTTAATGAAATGAAATATTCTCTATAGCACACCTGTGGTAAAGCTGAAAGTGTAGACAAACAGGAGTCAGTAAAAGTGTGTTTGGCATTAGTATTTCAAACAAGAATTAAAGGATTGCATTTATAATTACATATGTACACTTGTACATATTCCAAAACAAACACACAAGCAAACACAACCAAACAGAAAATATCCATCCCAAAATAAGTCCTACTGTTTTGATGTTCACAACTTAGCAGTTAAAAATAAGTATTAAACATTAAAAACAAATGAGCACTTAATCTGACTTTGTATGTATGAAAAGAAAGGGGAAAAAAACAACTAAGAATACATATGTATGTACATAGTTTATGACACAAAAGTAGCAGTCTGATTGTATTATAAGCTCCAGGTATTTGAAATGTTATATTTCCCTCATGTGCACAGTAAATGCATGTGGAGAGAATTTTAAGATATAGATTTTGCAATAGTCATTTTAATTTTGTGCAAGTCTATAGAGGGGTGTCTCTCATCCTGTTTTAGCTTTGCTCTCTAAACACCACATTTCTTAGCATTCAATAGCTCCCGATGCAATTTAAATTCAAAACACTTCCTGGGTCTTAAATGCAGACAGACTGTATACCAAAATGAAAACACCCAGTGCAGGTCAGCAGTGCTAGGAGGATACGGCAGATGACAGGCCTTGTGAATATTCAGCACAATTACAGTACGTGAAATATCATGCAGATGGAACAAACCCAGATCAAAGCATGTAATTAACTATCAGAGGACAGTTTCCAGTGAGAGAGAAGAGCCAGAGATTAAGGGAGTCGGTGAGGACTGTGTCGATCACGACTGCGAGAAAATCAAGAAACTCTGCTCTGGAGCAGCTGGTCCTCTACTCTGTCGGTTTATGTGCAAGATACACATGCATATTTAAGGACATTCAATCTTTTTTACAAGTAAAAAGTTTGCTGTTTGCTGTTTTTCAGTAGGTAATCTTTTTTTTCTAGTCGCAAACTCTCAAATGCCATGCAGCCAAATTTCCCAATTGACCCAAGCAAAAAGAGTGAGTTATTTAATGCATTAAAAAACACAAATTAAACCTCTATGCTTGCTTGATTTGAAACTATAAGCCAGGAGAGGTAGAATGAGGGGGGGAAGCATGTCACACTTGGGACTGGTGCTCAAGGTTGAGGTTGTCAATAGAGTCACAGTATTGTTAGGCAGAGGAGGGAGAGGAGCTGGCTAGAAATAGCATGGAGTCCAAACCATTGTCATGAAAGTCATCTCCATTTCCCATGGGTCACAGAGGAAGATAGAGATCTGAGAGGGAGCGCCTTGATAAAGATCACAGATTGACTGGGAAGCCTCCCCCAGGATTTAATTGAAGTCAAACCAAGTCACAACATCTTAGATCTAAAAGATGACCCAAGTAACATTCAATTTTTTATTCTCTGTTTTTATCAGTATGCTTCTCCACCTTCTTATACATCTATTTGTTTATTTACTGAAATACACAATGTCCATGAAATTAGTTTGAATGTCAACCAGGACTCACGTTTTCCTGCAATTCACTAATTATATTGCCTTATACTGTTCATGGCAAATCTCCACTGTTAAATTTGAGTTGTTTTATAGTTTTGAAATGATATACATAATTTAATAATGCAAAATTTAATACCCAAAAGTGCTATCTTTAGATAAAAGTGTTTTAGTGTTGAACTTGCTCGAGCAAAGACTGGGGATTTAAGAAAAAAAAGAGAAAGAAAGAATGGCCAAAGTCAATGCTGATAAGCCATATATCTTGACTTCTAGGTGATAAAATTGTCAAATGAATTATGAAAATACATGAAAAACAATATTCTGATATAACAACCCTAGAAAGATTTACAGAAAATACATTTTTAAAAAATCACTTCTATGAACCGACTGAACTGGTTAAGAGTTGGATAGGCAACTCCATCAGGTTTATGGACAGACTATAGTTGAGGTTAAAATGACTACTTCGCTACACTCGGTAACAATGTCTTCTCCTTGGCCTTCATAATTACTACAGGTCCTTGAGGGTTATGCAATTCATCAGTAACACATGTTCTTCTGGGGTACTTGCTGAAATGATTAATGATGTAGTTCTCCTTAGGAGGACAGATAAGGAAGACAAATCCTGGATCATCCTAAATTTCTCACATTGCAATACTCAAAAATCAACCAACTGATCAAATCACATGATGTTTTGATGGTCAACCCAAATTCGCAAAAAAATTTAAAAAAAAAAAACACACAAAAAACTAATACAGAATCACAACAAATTACAAAGTATAGTGTAGCAGAACAAGAAAGTGTGAGCTATGAACTGCAAACTGACTTTGTAATGTCTAATGCACTGCAGTAACAACCTGTAACATTGGTTTTCAAACTTTTTCAAATCACAGCTCCCATATACAGAGATTTTCTTTTTCTTAGATCTTGGTTGGCTTGACTTGGTCTTCAAGGACGAAGCCAAAGGTTTTGTTTTGGTTGCATGTCAACCAAACACCTTAATGTATTGAGCTGAGCATTGGTGCATTTGTTGCTTATGAATAAAAAGTTGTTTTTTTAGAAAGCAGAAAATGTTATTACTCCTTAAAAATAAACAGCATTCCAACAATATAGTGCTATTGTCTCAATGTTATTTTTAGTCCTCGACCAGTCAGTTTAACAGCATATAACTCTTTTAAGTTGTCACTTGACGTGACTGTTGGCATGTTGTTGATATCCATCTCTGCCATGTCTCCCACATAATGCGGACAGAGCATTCTTTAACTTGTAAACAGACTTATTCATCCTTTACTGCAATGTTTTTCTCTCCCATTGTGGGTTCCTAACACCTGTCTCTGCTCAGGCTTTGCTTTGACAGTTATTCCTACTTCATCTGTCGACATTGTCAGACAAACGAAAGCCTAAAAGCCCATTCAGGCATGTATTACTGCTGCCATGTGTTCAGTCCCTAATCTTAATTACCTACTTCATACTGCCTGAGCCTGCTAGGCCCGATCCACCATGGGTTTGAGTGGGTGCTTACGGTGGGACACAGCTCCTGTGGTCTCCAAGCTGAGCTGTCAGGGTGGGACAAGGAGTCAGTGATTGATGCATTTCCCAGAGTGGCGGATTGTTCCACTGAGTTGCCTCATGCACCAATAATGACACATGATGGAAACCCCTGTCAGTGAGCCATGATAGGAAATGAAGATGGATGGCATCTTGGATGGGAAGTGATTTTGTTGAGCAGGAAGTTAAGAACATTTTTGTTGTGATTATCTTGCAAAATAACCACCTACAGTGCAACGTTTTGAGATATTAAGGTTATTTTTTTTTTAAAGCCAAGTATGCTTATATTTTGATTTTTTTTAATTAAAAAAATCCCTATGATATTTCTGTTTCTGTCCTTGCTCAAAAACTTTGATTTATCCTTGGATCGCAGTTCACCAAAAGGAGCCTTCTCATTTTTTTTTTAAATTTACATTTAAATAAATCAGAAAAGAATAATAAGTTTAAAAAAAAAAACTCCATGATGAGAAAATGGTGGTCTGAAAATGAAAAAGCTTTCTTTAATATACACTCAACAAAAATATAAACGCAACACCTTTGTTTCTGCTCCCATTTTCCATGAGATGGACTTAAAGATCTAAAATTCATTCCAGATACACAATATTACCATTTCTCTCAAACATTGTTCACAAATCAGTCTAAATGTGTGATAGTGAGCACTTCTGCTTTGCTAAGATAATCCATCCCACCTCACCGGTGTGCCACATCAAGATGCTGATCTGACATCATGAGTAGTGCACAGGTGTACCTTATACTGCCCACAATAAAAGGCCACCCTGGAATGTGCAGTTTTGTCTCACAGCAAAATGCCACAGATGCCACAAGCATTGAGGGAGCGTGCAATTGGCATGCTGACAGCAGGAATGTCAACCA
>VVHJ01018426.1:2174-19843 GCA_015107715.1 Tylochromis polylepis
TTTCATGGCATTTTTTTTTTTTTTTTTTTTTGCTTTGGTTTGTTGTTTTTTTGTACCTGTATCCTTGTGTAAATGTGGAGAAAAGCAGAATGTTGAAGGCAGGGTTACAGTAGTGTGAAGGAGAGATGAAGGTCAGAAGAGAATGCAGTCAGACAGCTGGAAAAGAAATAGATACAGAAAAAGAGACTGAAGAGGAATAAAAAAGGCAAAAACATTCATTTCAAGGAGGTTGTGAATGACGACTAAGCTAAAGTGTGCGTTTGACCTCTGTTATAGCATCTCTTCCACCCTTCTCCCTTTTCTTTGCATTCTCTTTGCATCTCTGTGTACATAGCGGCCTCTGTGTCACTGTCTGAGAGCTTTCCAGCTCTCCCATCTCCCCATCCAACCCCCACCCTGACTATCTTCCTCTAAAATGTAAATGCACTCCCAATGTGTCTATGTGTCTGGTGTGGTTTTGCATCCATCAGGCTTTCTCATCTTAAAAAAAATTATCCATACAGAAATGTGTAGAGGTTGTTTGGGGGTCTTAATTTTTTATGAGTTGCCACAAAACAGACTGAGACAAAAGCAGTTGTGGGGCAAACTCCCTTCCTCACTCTGTCACTTTTAACAGTTATGGTAAAAGTTGGTTGTTACAGAAAAATGTTACCACTACACTGGCCCAGGTAAATGAAAATGAATATTATTCTGATATGAAGAGAATCCAGATTCTAATTTTTTTCTTACTGACCTGACATTATGAGGTGTTATTTGTAACTCATGATCTAATATAAAAGTCTGGCACCCAGCTTGACCTGACAGTAGATAAAATCGAAATACTTCAATTGCCTGGTTTTGTTAATAGCTTCATATATTTTATTGTAGTAATTTCAAGTCAATCTTACTGTCACCTGGGCTTCCCCATAATTGTAAATATAAACAATAAATTGGAAAGAAAAATCATGCAATGTGATGGACATAACTCTTGGATTTTCCCAGCCTTTACATTGTACAGTTTGTTGAAGATCAGGTTCAGATTGAGCTAATACATCTATTTTGGAAACAAATGAACTGCACCGTGGTGAAAAAGTCATCCATATAAAAGAGTCTCGCTCCCTGCTATTCATAACAGATGCTGAGATTTTATGACCATCTTGATGGCAGACTTTCCTACTTGAGGAAACCACTGACAAGCTGTTACTCTGTGTGATTACATGGCTGTAAATTAACCCCTGAGAAGTTGTCTTTGTATCATTATAGTTGGAGAGGGCCATTCTAAATTATTTATTATGCCTCTGTCTAATGATTTTGGCCTGCTTGCAGCTTATGTACTGCATTTATGACAGCATAGTCAAGCTCTGACAACAACTGTTTTGAGGAAATGAAAATTATAATAATGGTAAAAGGTTTATGCTTCACAAATGAACCATTAAATTGCTGACTGACAAGTTTAAATGGTTAATAATATGTCACTCTAATGAAAAAGTTCAAAAGGAAAACCCAAACTCAGGCAAAAACAAAAGAGAAAAAAAATAAATAAAAATAAGTCTTTGGACTCATAGCAAACGAGAAGAGGCACTTTCATTACTAACTAAAAGACTGTAAATCACGCCACAGTGATGGCAGAAAAAAAAATCTTAAAAGGGGAAAGTAGAACGATACAACAAAAATTTCAGAGATACTAAGGGACTAAATACACACAAGGGAGTGAAGGTGAATAAGGAACAAGTGAAGTTAATTAGACACTGACAAGGGTAGGGAAAAAAACAAAGGAGAAAAAAAAATACAGAAAAACACAAGGAACTAACCTTCAAAATAAAACAGAAATCAAAATGAAGTCAACAAGATGGCATGGCAAACGAAACACTTAGAAAAAAAAAAAGCGTTGCCCTGGAATATAAGGTGGAATATAAGGGGAGTAGTGTTAAGGCAATTTAAAAAAAAAAAAAAAAGATCAAATGAACACCCTCACAATAATTGTGCTGTACTTAGATTATTTGTATAAATGCTGAGTGAGAGGTTTGAGGAGGATCATGTGATGATATCAGGTATTAAAGCTGAATGCTGTCTGTCCAAACAATTTGTATCTGCACAGCAAACATGAGGGGGCACTGTGGACAGACCCACACAGTGGGCAGCCCATTGTGGGCCCCAGGACCAACATGCAAATAAAGGCACATCTGGGCCCAAAATGGGCTTTAGTGGGGCAGCCTATAGTGTGGGCTGCCTACACTAGGTAGAGAGAGGAGCCCATATCTGCCCAGTTGTACAATACATCCACCAATTAGTATAAAGTGTAGACCAGAATGTTGTTCAAAATAAATAAATTCGTTATTCACAAGGAATCACCACATAGTTGATTTGGCAAGGTTTTGCATCAAATGCCCTCCCTGACACAAATCCTGATTGATTTATGTTTCTTCCTAAGCTAAAACTAGTGACCTTTTGCTTGATTGTGAAACATGTAAACCATTATGCTTTGGAACCACTTGCCTTTAAATTAAAAAAGACAAAAAAAAAATCCTGTCTGGGCAGGACAGACCCACTGCCCACAGTGATTGTGATCCAAAAGGGCAAAATTGCTATGGGCCCACATCGGCTAGCCAACATGGCTCCTCCTGGGTTTTCCATGGGCAGCCGACAGTGGGGCATCTTTCTTGTGAGCCCAAAAACTGGCAAAACTGCCCACATGTATTTTATGTGGGTAAGTCCATAGTGGGTCTGACCATATAAAACCCATACTGGGACACCAACATTCAAAACTACTGCCAGCCCTGTTTTCACACGCCCAGTTGGGGCCCATGCGGGATAAGTTTGTGTTTGCTCTGCCCACACAGCCCCACAGTTCACACATAACTAGTCACTGTGGGCCCACATGGGCATTTTTGCTGGATAAGGGCAGATAATATTTAAGTTTAAACATAGCCAAGCTGGCAATCAATAAAGTCTCCCACAGCTGAACTGTGTATCATGGTGACTCTGCCCTCTCTTGCCACCTCATGGAAAAAGAAACTACAGTCTTGTAGCTGTTGACAACTACAGCCATTCTCTTTTCGACACCTCCAGGCCCAGCCCTCTGAGTACTGTATGTGTGAAGTGAGTGCAGCTAGAAATGTGCAGAAACATGTGTACGCCACACTGTTTGTTTGTTGTAACAGGTTGAACGACCAGTGGGTGGAAGTAGCCGGTGACTTGAGAACGCTCATTAGGAATTTATGAAGCGCTAAAATGCTTGGGCTCTGGGGAGGGGGGATTGGCAGCTGTCGCACAGGCATGCTGGGGACAGGAGGAGGTAGCCCACATTAGCAGAGAGAAAAGAGCAGACATACAGAAGAGATGCAATATTTACAGTAGGTGACTGACAGAGACTGCTCATTCAACAGCTCTGCAGGGCTGCTGATCACTCCCTGTTCACTCATACTGCTCTGTGTGCAGTGAGGAATTATCATTTGCAAGTTTGTATGTGTACAACATTTTTATTTAGTTTGGAGATGCAGATAGCAGAGCTGATTTCAGTAACACATAGTAGCCCATACTTGTTTCTATAACACAAAGAAGCATGTGGGCAGTATTTCAGCAAGCTTCACCACATCTACAGGCTTTGCGATTGTCATCTTTGTACATTCTGGTAGAAATATGAATTCCAATACATGTAAAGGTGTATGCATACAGGAAGTGGCTACAAGCAGCATAGCAACCAGAGACCATAGAATATCAGTGACCTTCAGTAACGTTGAGTGAAAGAACCGCTTATAATATTGCATATTTCAATAAAAGATCCTCAGTCACACTTTTGTGATAATTAAGGTGAGCTGAACAGTTAGCTTAAAAGCAATGCACAACAACCAGTCATTTTAAATGTGTATGGGCCATGACCTTTATATTATATTAATGAAGAAACTTTTGTCATTAACTTCATAGCTGGTACCCTCCCTGTTCCCTGCTGACACTGTCACAATAGATCTAGTAGAGCCCTTTTCAATAGATTGCACATTACAGAAGCACCACCCAATAAATATGTGTTTCAGTTATGTTTAAAAGAAATTAAAGACAGCAGTGTTCAAGTTTGCTTAAAACTTTCAAAATCAAAAGCCCCTTTTTAAGATTTAGTTGCAAAAGTGAACGAGTAAACTAGAGTAAATGAGTAAAGTATCATTTTTTAAGCAAATTAAACCTGGATGTCTGTTTATCTTCCATCTGAATTTAGACGTAATGGAACATATATTTAAACCAAGAGCCATCTTACCTGATTTAACCTGAAAAACAATGTCAATGAACGCTTGGTGCTTGGTGGGATATTCACCTGTCTGATAGACAAACAAGTTTCATGAGCATCTTTAAATTTGAATTGACAGATAAACTAAACTGATGTTCACCTTTGTGTTTATGCCTTGATCACTCTTTTATGAATGAATGCTGCTAACTCATCTGTATGATTAGATTTCAGCTCAACTAGGACTAATTAAAAACCAGTAGAAATAAAACACATATAAAAACAATTATGTGATTATGATGAGCAGCTCAACATACTAATTTTACTGTCTTTTAGCTACGTTTCTAATGGCAGTCTATATAATTGTGATAAATCTTCTCTTTTACCTTGGTATCTTTTCTTGTAAGACACAACACTGTTGTTGAATCTCATTTATTGGTGATGAATCTCTTAAATAAATATTAGCTGAAGGTTATACAATCTCCTCGGGGAGAGAAAATTGTTTAAGAGGAAATGCAGTAAGTGATAACTGTGATACATTGGGAGTGTTTGTAGATTTATAGAAACATGCTACAAACAGGCTCTGCAGTTAGCACACATCTTGACTTTATTTCGCACTGGATGTACTAAACAAGTTCTCCTGTCTTACTTGGGATCCAGCCAATATACATATCCTGGCTGCATGCTGACGGTGTGGGTTATCCATTACAGCACAGAGCTGCATTGTCAGATTTTATCCACAGCGGTAACTTACTACTGGGGAAGTGCATCACATTACATTGACTTGCTTTGTTAGTTAAGATGACTAGGAAACATCTTCTGTTGCACACATGACAAATTCACAGCATACCAGCTGGTGCATGTATTTTTGGCAATATCCAAATGGTAGTCACTGAATCTTATTCTCAGTGAGTACTTGATGCCACGGCAGTAATATAATATATCGTTGTTGTAATGATGAATAATTAATTTTTTAGATCCAAATTCCAAATTTTAGATCCAGATTCAAAATGATTATTTAAGATTAAAGTGCTGAGTTTTTTATTTAAAAAATTAGCAAGTAATGGCTTTTTAAGCTCATAACAACAAGAACTTTGTTGATTTTGTTGGTGTGCTTTTGCCCTGAAGCTCGTTCAGTTAGGGATTTAGAATTATATTTCATACAATTCCATCTTAGTCCAGAATGATTCATGTAATAAGAATGTAAAAACAAGCTATATAAGCAGTAAAATGATTACATAAACAGTGCAATATGCCCAAATTAAATTTCTGCAGTATGTCTAAAACATACATTTACTGTCATTACAAAGAAACACCTTTGTCAGAGCTCAAAGAAATTCAGTTGCATAGGTCCTTAGCTTAACCACCACACTTTGGGGTGGTATTGCAGACCATGTATAATATAAGAAGGTTGCAAAACTGAGGATAGTCACTCTCTTGATGTGTTCCATTTTTGTGACTTAGAGGACAATGCATCCTGGTGAAAAACATGATCAGACCCTTTGGTGAATATGTTGTGGACCACAGGCCTTACTTCTGACCCCTACATTTTAGAAGAATTTTGTTTGCATTTTTTAGTGAGCGTTTAAAAAATATATATATTTTCTTGACAATAATGCCTCATTGAAAGGAACTGAACTGAATCTGGTATGGCTAGACCCACCTATGGCTTTCTCTGCGGCTCTGTAGTTTCACATCTACTACTACTCTCTGGGGCCTTGCTGCAGTGTCTCTTCACAGACAACAAGAAATACACTCCTGCCACCTCTTATCACTGCAGTGAGGACAAACACAGCAGCCAGCCTGTGAAAAACACACTTGGCCTCAATTAAAAGAAAAAAAATCAAATGCAGTAGTGCATGTTCTTTCTCTCAGATCTTATAACAGGCCTTCTCTTGGTAGTTATTAAAGGATTTACCATGCCATGTCTGACGTGGTTTTCTGATCTCATTTCTCTCTGCAGTTTTCGGTGAAGATCTACGTTCCAGCTTATATTTTGTCAATGCATCTGTGCAAGAGGTAGTGTTTGCCAGCACCACAGGGACATCGGTGCCCTGTCCTGCCGCAGGTGTGCCTCCTGTTTCACTGCGCTGGTACCTGGCCACCGGCGAGGAGATCTATGATGTGCCAGGGATCCGACATGTGCACCCCAATGGCACCCTTCAGATCTTCCAGATCCCCCCTTCCAGCTTCAGCAAACTCATCCACGACAATACCTACTATTGCACAGCGGAGAACCCCTCAGGGAGAATCAGGAGCCAAGATGTTCACATTAAGGCTGGTCAGTTTCTCTGCTCATGACTCTGTTTTGTTTTCCATTGGGTCATTCCATCGCAAATCAGCAAAATTTTAGAACAATTTCTGCTTGACGAACTCCGATTTGGATACAAATTGGTCAAAAGTTTAAACATATATAATAAGTGCTGTGACATTTTAAGTTCACATATCAAATACTTTTCAAGATACATTTTTTTGAAAAAAAGGTCTGTCAACCCACTTTCAGGCCATTTTTCATACATTGAAATCTAAGGCAATATTTCATAAACTTATCAAAAACTATTAAAGATAAAAGCCTGAAATAGTTGCTGGTCTTTTTTTTTTACCATCAAAATAAATTAAAAACTATAATTTGAGACAGATATTTTTTTAAAGTCTAATAACTGGATGTTTAAATATGAAAAACTGTCCAGCACTTCTTCAAATTACCATATCTGAGCAAACAAATAAAAAACTTCACATTGCAAAAGACAACTAGTGACAATTTCTGAATAGTATATCATTATATTTCACAATAATGAAAAAATAAAACACAGAATCATTTTTAACTTGAAAATCTCACTTTTAAAGTGACTTTAGAATTCTCTAATTCTGTTTTCACTCAAATTTCATATAAAGCAAAATATGACAAGTTATCATCAGCAAATAGTCTAATCCCAATAGAACAAAATTCCAGATTCCAGTTTGTAGATGGCACTCAATTATAAGTAGAAATCAGTGCTTTGGAATGTTGCAAGGTAGTTTAACTGATCATGCCACGTGGACATGGCAACTTGATCTTGCAAGACTACTCATGTGAATGAAAAAAGCATTTTCCTCATTTTTTGAACAACATTTTTCTTGTTGAAAGGCATGCTACATGCTTTATTTTGTATTGTGGTGAAATATAGCTATATATCATTAAAAAATGTCACTTGTTGTCTTTTGCAATTTAAAGTTTTTTATTAGTGTATGCTCAAATATTAGACTTTAAAGGATGAGGTATATTTGAGGTTGAGGTATCTGTCACCAAATACAGATCCTGATTCATTTTGGTGGTAAGAAAGACCAGTTGAAATATCAGGATTTTATATTTAATTGTTCTTGAGATATTTTTGCTCAAACATTGCTTCAGATTTCAATGTGCAATAAAAGGCCTGAAAGTCAGTTGGCTTTTTAAAAATATATATACATATCTGGAAAACTATTTGATAAATGAGTCTAAAATTTCATAGCAATCATTATGTATGCTCAAACTTTGTACCATAAAATTTTTATGAAACTCGGAGATGGTTGAGCAGAAGGCCCATGTTAATTTGAAATGGAATGACCCCATTTTAAATTAAACACACCTATCTGTCCTCTCCTCCTAGTCCTACGAGAGCCCTACACTGTCCGGGTGGAGGACCAGAAAGCCATGAGAGGCAATGTGGCGGTCTTCAAGTGTATTATACCTGCCTCAGTGGAGGCCTACATCACTGTTGTGTCCTGGGAGAAAGACACAGTGTCAATCACCCCTGAAGGTAAGTCATGGCATTTTTCTTCACTACAGTGACTCCTGTATAATGTCTAAAAGTTGGCATCAGTGTTTGGTGACTGATGTGGACCTTGTTTGCCTTTTTGCTGCATTGTTCTTGTACAGTTCTTTTCTCATATTGTTTTGAGAAATAAAGAGAGATTTGCATATTAGTAAACTTACCATAAGTGAGAAAGTGATGTGGTGGCTATTTTTGGTACTAACAGAATGATGTAATATGCTTTCTTGATTTATTAGTATGGGTTAAGAAAGAGAAAACACACAGTGGTAGAACTCTGTTTAGTTTACAGAAAATAGCTTTTATTTGGGAGCATTTCTACAGGGTTGACCATGCAGTGAGATAAAGGTTTTATTGATAATGAATACACTGTAGTAGAAAAGACTATTTGTCTTGGCCAAATTCCAATTACAAGTGTTGTTTGTCAAAAGAAGAAGAGAGGTTTGTGCGCCATCTCAGGCCTAGCTTGTACTGGCTAGCCAGAGTCATTCAGTTTATGTGCGCGTCTGTATTTCCACATCTGTCTGACCCAATGACAGTTCGGTCCCGCTCTTCTTCCTCTGCCCGGTCTTCCACAAGAGCGCAGACTGCCAGCCATGTCACGTAGTCTCAGTGTATTGACCCATTTCTCTGGCTGATAGGAAGCACTGCAGTGCCCCGATCATTCAAATCACTTAAATGGAACACTCGCCTCCATGATTGTTTCCCAGCCCTGGGGGGCAAATTCACTTTATGTGGGGCATTTAACAAACTCAATAGACAGGAGCTAATGCTATTTTGCTTTTGGATGCAGGGCAAACGCTGGCTAGTAGCTGCTTTTTTGTTGATGTTTCACATTTGAGGCAAAATCGTTCATGTTGAAATCTATAGCAATCTCTTAATTGTCCATAAATGGATTTGCCGCAGGCATGTTTTTCAGACAGAGGCACATATTCCTGTACTCTAGTCTTTGTCATTTAAATACATTGCATCTGGACCTTTTAAACTTAACACCACACTGTCACATTGTGTGAAGGGAACCACGTTTTTTCGCACCCTCGATCCTTGAGGACCTTTTTCACTGGTTATCTTTACAGAAAAAAGTCTTTGCGCTGAAAACACAAAGTGTTTATCTTGAGCCGTAAAAATCGGCCCATCTGTAGCCGTCAGCCATGTAAACGCTGTCAGAAAAAATCATCCAGCCACCAATCCACTGCTCTTCTCAATGCTAAATAATGAATGACGGAAGCCTATGAATCCATGAGCAAATGGTCTTTATTCACGTCTCAGTGCACACATCCTACTGACGCACCGTCCATTCCCCTTATCCTCTGCTGCACACATTTTAACTGTGCTTTGTGTGTGCGCATGCCTAAGTCTATATTCACACTAACTGACAACTCAACTCAAGATGGCTTGACCCCCTACATCCCGATGACCAACCTTCAGCATTTAAATATTTCATGACTAAAAATAATATCAACACTTGAAACAAAAAACTTTGTGAAATGTAGCTTTTCTGTCTCTGGTATGAATAATTGACTGTGGCTCTCTCAGTGTGGAAGGTGTAGCATAGTGTGCAGACAGGCCTTCTGCAAGTCTCACTGGACCGAGCCTTGTCGAGTTGTTGCAGAGTACACTAACAAAGCACCACTTTAAAAACCCTGGTGTCCATTAGAAAAGAATGGAAAATTATAATGCATTCAGCCAGGACATTCAGTAAAAGCAACAATGCACTGTAGTTGTCTGATATAGTGCTTATATAGTGGCCTGCTGCTTCAGAAGACATCCTTTTTATGCTCCAGTATTTTTGGTCCAGATGACATTCCTGTGGAAGTATAGGTAATTCTAGGACAGAGAGAGGTAGACTTGTTAACAAGATTGCGTCACACAATCATGGAGAATGAGAGGATGCCTGAGGAATGGAGAAGTGTATCAGTACCAATATTTAAGAACAAGGGTGATGTCCAGAACTGTAGTAACTGCAAAGGGTTAACACTGATGAGTCATACCATGAAGCTATGGGAAAGACTTATTGAACCTAGGTTAAGCAGAGAGGTGACAGTCACTGAGCAGCAGTATGGCTTCATGCTGAGAAACTGCACTACAGATGTGAAGTTTGCCATGAGAATATTGATGGAGAAGTATAGATCAGAAGGAGCCCGTTGTGGCTTTAAGAAATCATATAATAGGAAGGCTAGTGCAGGATATGTATGAGAACAGCAAGGGAGTAGTGAGTTGTGCAGTAGGAATGAGATATCAGTTCAAGGTGGAGGTGGGACTACATCAGGAAGCTCTGACCCCTTCTTCTTTGCAGTGGTGATGGACAGGCTGACAGATGAGGTCAGGCAGGAGTCTCCATGGACTATCATGTTTGCGAGTGACAGTAGGGAGCAAGTGGAAGGGAGCCTGGAAAGGTGGAGGTATGAACTGGAGAGGAGAACAATGAAAGTCACTAGAAGCAAGACAGAAGATAGGTGTGAATAAAGAAGGACGTAGAGAAGGATGTAGCAATGAATACTGGGAGTGAGCAGGATGTACAAGAAGCTGTTCCTCAGAGGAACAGCTCAGGTTGAGCAGTTTGGAGAGAAAGTCAGAGCGGAAAGGTTGAGAAGGTTTGAACATATGCAGAGAGGGACAGTGAATATACTGAACAAAGGATGTTGAATATGGAGCTATCAGGCAGGAGGAAATGGTGAAATGGAGGCAGATGATCTGCTGTGGTGACCCCTACAAGGAGGAGCCAAAAGATTAATAATAAATCCACTCATTAAAGTTAAGTGTATGCATCCCAACATGCATAGACACATACAAGCACATATGTGTACATTTGTACATGTACATTGCATATAAGTATGTATGTTTATACATACATAAAGTATACATGCAAGCATTAATGTGAACTGTTGCCAAAAGGTTATGAAAACCTCTAAAAATGTGTTTTCATCAGATGTTTAAAATAATCCAAAGATTCAGCTGTTCTGATGGAAGGTTGTTTCAAAGTTTAGGTACTCAAACGACAAAAGCATGGCTGCTTCAGGATTTAAAATAAAAGTGTAGGAAAGCTGAAAGGCCCTGAACAGATTATTGCTGAGACCGACTGCTGGAATAACATCTCAACAGCCTAGCTGCTGCATTCTGGACCAACTGAAGGGAAGCCAGCAAGTGCACGTGAAAAAGTAAGTCGTAGTAATCTAAAGGAGAAAAGATTAGAGTGTGTACTAAAAGTTCTAGTTAAATGGCAGATGACTGGCTTGATTTATGTGGTGTTTTTAGTTGAAAGTAACGAGACTGGGTGATTGAGAGATTCACGCTGCCCATGGGAGGTCATTGTAGGGGCTGGCCTCCTTAATGAAACATACATAGATAAGGGAAGGGTGAAATGGTCAATGTGTGTACATATGTTGGTGTTGGTAAAGGCTTCTGTTCATAGTAGATCACCCACTGACTATAATCGTATGCTTACATACTGCATACATTCACACACATTCACACACACATATACAAAGACATAAAAGAAATATATATTTAAAAAAACACTGGATTCCACAGATATATCAGTCATGGACAAGCTGGCATAACAAAAGCAAGAGCATTCATTATATCATTATTGGATCTTGAGTATCACCACAGCTACAAACTTCAGCATGGCTCTGTAGATCTGGCAGTTGTGGTCCATACCTGGTATACACAAATTTGCTTCCTGCAGGGTTACTTTAGGGGGTCTGTAGCATTTCTGGCTGCAGCTGTGTTGCTGTGCAGGGCTGTTCCCCAGGTGCAGCCTGTGCTGCAGTCACTGAGGAGGCCTTGTAGTCATTCGCCTTGGCCTGGTGCTGCCTGCTCTGCATTCAGCACCAGTAAGGCTGTGAGGGGGCCGACCCCCCAGCGCTATACTGCAGAGACTCACATACACATACAAACACGCGCACTCAAACAGGGGCTTCTTTTCATTCAGTGCATGAGCTAAACACAAGGGCCGTCGGCTATCACACAGATTCTCTTTGCTCTGTGTAGCCCTTTCTCATTTCTCCTGCAATTCCTTTTTTTGTTCTCTTGCTCCCTCTTTACACTCCTTCTGTCACTTTCTCGTACACATATAGAGGACCTGTACCCTTCACTGTAGTTATTTATTCTATAAATGAACTAAGAGTGCTGGATTACACCAGTGATATCTCACACTCTGCAGTGTGGTGCTGCTGGTTTTGGTAGCATGTAGAGACAGTTGTTTTTTTTAGGATATTACAGATTGCTCTAACACATGCATGCAGTCTGTCTATCTGCTGAGCCTTCTTGTGCATTTCACAGCTTCTTTCATGTTTGTTGACATTTGGGATGTGTGTTTGAGTTATTTCTGCAGCCAGCCTCGATCCCTGCAGCCATTGCTGGGAGGGAGAGGAGCCAGCCACACTATTTCAGTTTAATTGGCTGTGTATAATGGGCCTTTGAATTAAATATCAAGAGTTGCTATCAAAAGGCTGCTGGACGTTATCATGCGTTGCCACAGTCCCTACTGTTTCTCCTCCAGCAGTCCTGCATTTACAGAGCTACAAAGTTAGAAGTTTAAGGTTGCACGGTTGATCTGAGCCAGACTGAGCTGAACTGTGCATTTTGAAGGTAGTAATGTCACTATGGAGACACTCAATCACCCTGAGATGTCCTTGGAGGCAGGTGTGTTGTGCCGCACAGTCTGTTAACAATTTAAAGGTTAACAGATCACATAAATGTTTCATTAAAGTGCATATTTATTATAATTTAATTGAAGGTTATGTATGAACATATAACTAATCTCTGTTCCTGCTTCACAGCCTCAATGTAGTCCCAATGTAAACATTTGTGTAGTGGGTCGGATTGGAGTTAATCCTTCACTATATACTGTGGGTTGTAGCCTGCAGGTAGTATGCTATAATGAATAGCTTTTCTTTGGAGCTGCCTTGCAGCTGCTTGTTTTGCCCTTTTCTCAGGGCATGTAGGAAGTGCCGGCACTGGCAAAGCACAAACTTGAGCTAGGGACCAGGTAGGTTAGGTTATAGTTTCACCAGCCTCTGTATGGTAAAGACGTAGAGGGAGAGGAGGTAAGGAGGAGGGAAAGAAGTAAGGATAAAGTGAGGATGACACACTCTCTCTCTCTCTGTCTGTCGCTGTCTTTCCCTTTCCCCCCTCTTTCCATCCCTGCCTCACTCTGTCGACAGGCAGGGTTGGGACTCTGACGTGTGACGGGCTGGATGTAGTCTTTTTCCAGTATTCATCTTTCTGTCTGCCCATGATTGGCTGGAGTATTGTTATTCACACAGAAAAATGGGTCAGGTGGCCTGTGGAGAATGGAGTGTTTGCATGGACGGATGGACAGACAGCACAAATACACACATGCATACCTACACATGCAACCCACACAGAGCAGGATTATACTCAGCCGTGGCGCAGCGCTGCCAGATAAATAACAGATAAATGAAAATAAATCCAGGTTATGTGGCGAGCGTCTCTCGTGCCGAATTCACTGTGTCCTCTCACACAAGCTGCGAGCTGGTTCTCTCTTCACACCCAGTGGCAGGAGCTTAGTGAGATAAATAAAGGGTTGCACCGAAGGAAAAAAAAAAGCTGGGAAGAAAATCAATACCTGTGTGCATGAATTTGGCTGCAGCTGCCACAAAGCATTATGGGAACATGACGGGTAGATACACTTAGGCTGGGCAGTGTGCAGGCAGCATGATAAGCTTAAAAAAAAAAAGAAAAACGCATGCAAATCTACTGGGCATGAAAACAAGATGTACATAGATAGCGACAAAGATGAATTGTTTAAAATCACATTACGGTATCACGAATGGAAAAATAAATGCTTCATGATCAAAGTGAATCAGAATATAAAAAGTAATCACATTTATTTATTTATTAAGAATTATTATTTATGTAATTCTGACTTTTTAAGATAACCCTTGTGCTGGATAACCTAGGCTTGTTTGGCAGCTGAAGTCACAGTTACAGTGTAGGTAGGAAATATGAGTGTATCTATAATAGTATGCTAACACTCTGTGTGCTTACTCCAAGTCTTTCCGCACGCAGCCTGCTGCTCCGGTCTCAGCCTGAGACTGACAGAGATATTAATTAAATTGGCTGATGCCCTTTCTCTCTCTTTGCTGCACTGGCACCGCAATGATCACACTCCCACCTCCGTACTGTGCTGTTTGCTCACCAATAACCGCAATTTGTTCTTTATTAAACTCTTGGGGCAGGGAACAATTAGTGTGTGAGCTGGAGGTGGTGGTAGATTTGAGCACAGGCTGTCTGGAAGACGAGGGTCGAGATACTAAACACCGCTTAATCTTTCATAAACAGTGAGGTCTCCTTTGTGCTGCTGCAGTTTGGCACATCTTCTCCAGGCTCCTCAGCGCTGTGCAGGGCTAGCTCAAGGCTGTTGCCTCCACAGCTCCTGGACCTGGATTGGAGCCAGGTCGTGCATGGCTCCCTGCCAGGATACAGATTAACTATAAGTGCAACATGAGCTAATGGTGGAAGGAGTCGCCAATTAATTGGCACTCAGACATTCTTTGGATTGTGTGGACTTGGGGTTGAATCTTATCAATAGATCATATAGTTTGGTATGGCAGATTGATAAATTCCCATGTCACATAGTGGGGAAAAAAGATTTATTATGTGGGTACATGCATATTAAATTATTTGAATCTCAAGATATACTTAAGGCCCAGACCTGAAAACTGTTTGAACAAGTTTGAGTTCATTTTGTGTACTTACTTTCCATCCACTCTTCCCGTGATGATGGGAAGAACGTGAATGTGACAGAATGGTGCAGATGTGATGGACATCCTCCCCAATTCTACACAACATAAGATTGTCAGAACCTTATATAGTGCAGAGATGTTATTTAGGGACAGTAATTGCCGGCCTTTAACAACAGAAAAAAAAACTGAGATCAGATTGAGGCAATGCACAACAACAAGGCAAACAGCAAGATCCGAGAAACATTTGCTGAATGCTGTGTGATTGCTCTGTCAGTTAGAACAACAAGAAAGGAAAAAGAAAGGTGATCCCCGCCCCCAGCCTCACCATGTGAACCATGTTTAACTCAGCTGTGCTTTTACGTCAGAGAAAATTCAGAGAAAAACAAAAATGATTTTCAGGGAAGACCTTTGACTGGTGACAGAGGCCGCTTCAAACTGCAGCTTCTGTGGAGGAACCTGCAGAGAGGCTGTTTAGTGTGCATCATTTTGTGTGTGTGTGTGTGTGTGTGTGTGAGAGAGAGAGAGAGAGAGAGATGGAGAGACAGAGAGAGAGGAAAAAGTGCATTTGTGTGTGTTTTAGTGTGTAGGAGGAGGAAAAGGGGGAGTTGGCTGTGAATGGTTGCTCTTATCGCATGCATACAGCTGCTGCAGTGTCTTTGAGAGACAGAGGGGCTGTCCATGCATGCCACTCACTCTGCCTATTCACAACCTCCCTCCCTCTCTACATCCCTCTCCTGCTTTCTGTCCCTGTCTGTGATGCATTTTATGGCAAGGAAGTAACCGAAAGAAAGAAGGGAGAAAAAAAATCATGACTTGGTCTTTCATGCAGATTCATGATGCGCAGGCCCCCTGCTTCACATGCTCGTGATGATTCTTACACCAAGGGACAGGCAAGAAATTAAATGTCATCGGACATCACCACATCACCCTGACTGATGTGTGATTGTGTGCACAAATGCGCAGCAGCCTTCCTTTGTTCACAGACCTCATGATGATTTGTTGTTTTCGTGTAAAACTGGCCTTAAACAGTGCAGTTTGTTCTGTTATCATTACTATTCACAGATTTCCTGGAAAGAAGTAAACATTCAGATTGAAGTAAGAAACAAACATGGTACCAGCCTTAGCTGTTATATAAGTCAACTGGCTAAAATGCCAATGAAGAAACCTCCCGTCCTATCCTACCTCACAGTGCTAAACAGAGCTATGCATAATGAAGTGAATGAATTTGGTCGAGAATCGGTGCCAATAGAAAGGTGACCTGTAGAAAGGTATTTCCACGACGAGCCGCCATGGGAAATCACCTTGATAGATGAACATTTCGGGCAGCTCGGGAAGAGAGATCCCCAGACAACACAAGTTGCATACAGAGTGTATTCTGGGATTTGTAGCTTCCCCTACACACTCCCCACATTACACCCATGTTTGCCCAAGTGCCCTGTCAGGTGTGGATACTCTGCTACAGCAGTATTTTTCACCGCTTGAATCAGTTTGAAGCAGAAAATACCATTCCATGTAGGTTTCTTCGAAATAGGTTTTGTAAAGAGAAAATTTGTTAATTCATTACGTTTTAAATGTATCCTTTACTTTAAAAAAACAAACTAACTAAAAGCAAAACAAAAACAAAAACAAAACTATATATATATATATATATATATATATATATATATATATATATATATATATATATATATATATATATATATATATATATATGCTGTAGGAAATTGAAAAATCCATAGACTGTAGCAAGATACTGTTGGAGGAAAGTTTTGTGATTAATGATAATTTGTGTTAGATGAATTCTTAAAGAAGTTCTTAATTAATAGCCTGCAACTCTGCATTAATGGCATTAGTGTAAGAAGATAATAAAGTATTCAAGCGAGTGTAAGTATGATTGATTGGTTTCTTTTCTTGGTGGAATATAAAATGGGGATGCACAGTTACTAGCATCTGTTTCATTGATGGATTGAACTATGAGTGTGTTGCACAGAGGTAAGGAGGTGTTGTTTAAGGGTTGGCGGTATTACTGGCTTATCCAACTCAGGCCCGCTGATCTATTGGACTTGCAGTTAGAGAGCGTAAGCCCCACTAAAACCCTGCTCTGTGCTGCATGTTTGAACGTGTACGACCCACGTGCTTCACTTAGCGAGAGCAGAGCAGCTCTCTTCTTAGGATTACCCCTCCAGGGAATAGGCTGAGTCACGCTACAGAAAAGTAGACAAATGGAGACACGAAGAGAGGAGGGGGCAGGGTGGAGAGTGTGATGGGCACCTTTTAAGATGGGTGACAGAAACGTGTTATGAAGAGTTTCATGTATACTATTCTGTGCTGCTGTGCTCCTGCAGCTCATACCCAAGCAAATGACAGTCAGTCTTTACAGTACTGAACTCAGAGCAAACACAGAGACTCGTATGTCTATGTCACTCTTGTAAGACTACCCTTTATTATTTTTCTGTATGCATCCCTTTTCTTCCATAAAAGCAGAAACTCTTAAATGTGCCATATAGGTGTGCCATTCAGTTATAAGGTGACATTATAACTGAATCTCCCTGTATGTAATATTCAGGATATTGGCAACTCCTTTGTGACTTTTTCAAAATGAGGGTAACCCACTTTGAGTTATTTCCATCTTTCTTGATGCTAAATTTAGTTCATTGAAATGTGGGAACTTGGATTGTAGGCATTCAGCTGATGCTCATTTAAAGTGAACACACAGGCAAGAGTTTACTGTCTTGATTAAAGGCACTTTGTTGTTTATCTCACGTTATCTGTAGGTAAGTTGACACGGAGCCATGGCTAAATTGACTGTCAGTGATTGATTGAATTGGTACATTTTCTTATGTCTTGTAAAATAATGGCTGTCAAAGGACACTGAACAGTCTGTCTGATCATTTTATCTGATTGTTTTGTTTCCTCCTCCCCCCCCCCCCCCCCCCCCTTCTTTTCTTTTTTGTTTTTGCTTTGTGTTCA